>JAVTVY010043489.1:0-21092 GCA_036873755.1 Hanleya hanleyi | reverse complement strand
GTCAACAGTCCCACCTGATATGTTCAGCATATATGTTTATGTAGTCATCCCTATAAATGATATGTAAAAATAAAGTGAAATGTTGTCTAAAATTGTATTTAGTTTTATGAAGTTTGAAATATATATATAGTCAAATTTTCTTCAACAAAATTTTATCATATTTTGTGTCAAAATTGAGTAGGTAGTGGGAAATTTAGCAAAATAAAAAAAAAAATCAATATGACAGAAATTCAAAGAACAGTTCACTTGTAGTACATCTATCACTTGTATACATAGCATTTGTTAATGTGAAGTATGTGACAGTGTCAGGGAGTGAAATGTTAAAGGTTATACCAAATGACTCTATACTACTTTGCATTAAAACATACCCAGTAGTGTTCCAAACAACAAATTAGTATTTTTTTCTTGAATAATGTCGTCGAAGTGGGTTTTAGGACACGAATAGCACACATGTGGGAGAAAACGTATTGGAGCCATGACCTCTGGTGCATGATGTCACAACCTGATTACGATTGCGCCGTAAACGTCATAGTCTATGACGTCGGGCGTTGTTACAAAGATTCGCCCAACTGTGCGAGTTCTAGCGTGATGTCGCTGACATTTGACGTCACAACAGGCATTTGAGCGAGATCGTAATCAGGTTGTGACATCACAGGTCAAGCGGTCACAGCTTTCGCCGTTTTGAAAGGGGCGTGAAATTGTTGCACTTTACTGCTGCTATTTCCAACCTTGGGCAGTTTGAAAACATACAAAAATGTAAAACAAGTCTATATAATCACCTCTACAACAATTTAGCACAAAAAAGTAGCAGATTTTGAGACCATTTTGTATAACCTTTAACTTCCTTTTCTACCTGTCTCGAGTGACCGGTAAGAATGATTTCTACCTGTCTTCTCTCAACAGTGGCCTGAACATGCTAACAATACAAATTAATAATGTTTTCTTCTGTTTTATTATGTTGCATAAATTATGAAGGCCTGATCTTGATCAAATACTTGGAATTTCTATCACCAGTTTCTTGCATTCATTTTGAAGGTTTGTGAGCTAAAGATAATTAGCCGTGAAATGTAACTTATTCCTCTACGTCTCCTATACAGTGTCTCTTGGAAATACTGCTCCACTTCCGACCAGCCGATTCACCTCGGTCTAAACCAGTGATATATCTTAAAATAAAAAGGTCAGCGCAATGGCTTCCACAGTTGATGCTACCCAAACCTCCTTTGAGCTGTAATTGCCCTATCAGTTGGTCTTCCTTTACTGTCCTTCAACCTGTCCATGATCTGTTGACAGCCTGGACACGATAATAACACCGTAGATTCTACAGACACCTTTGCAGTCATGATCATCCTATGGTTGAGAGAAGGGCTCGTGTTTTCATAATCCCCCCCATCATGTTTGTGGACTAATCTTTCCCGCTGCCTGTAGATGAAGGGGAGTGAAGCCTGGATTTATGAGATAGTTATGGAGTATAAACAATCTATTAGCAGTGGACTGTACCCCAGCCCTTCTTGGGGACTGTTCTGGAGGAAGACTAACCTGTCATGGCAGGAATTAGTCCTCTTCATTGATCTCCCCTTGTGGCTATATGTGGGTAATCTCAATGGAAATGTTATAATGGGAGCCTATTCAGGTGCTGTACAGTGTGAAGACAGGGTACAAACCATGTACAAATGACCTCTCATAGTGTCCTAATTTGACGCATCTGATGTGAGAGGCGCCGACCCGTCCATCCCCAAAATGGTATCCTAGATACCTTAGGGATGAACTCAGATGTAGAAGATGAAAAATCGAATATATACTGGCATAACACTAAACACCCTGTTATGAAAGCTTTGCACTGGTGATTCCTCCCTGAACAATCCATACAATGTGGGTATAGATGAATTCTCTCACGATCAATCAGGCCAAATTAATCCAGTGTTATTTGAAAGGCTATGTATGGTACATGGTACATATGTCTGTGTAGGCTTGTATATGTTCACAAGGAGATGGATTTATCATTTAATCATGTGCATGGATACAGTTTACAAATTAGGTTTGGGTTTGGTAACAGTGTACAGGATTACATGTTCACTTCACCTAGACAACATGAGCCGGAATAAAATTTTCTGCCTTGGTTTCATTATTTATAATTTACAAGTATTAAGCTCATCCAAAATGACTGAAGTGTCGCCAGCATGACAAGAAGCCTTGCACAGAAATCCATATTTGCTAGTTTGAATTCTATGTAATAAAAACAAAAGATATTCACTTTTACTCACTGTGCATCAGTTTATTAATTCTGGTCCATTACAGGTACATGTGTGACAAACAATCTATTATTATCAATTATTTCACTTGTTGCATAATGTCCATGAACACAACTGACATATGCAGCCCACACAATTCAGAAAACTCACCTTGGCAAAAATAATGTCATAAAAATAATTCCTATTGAACACCATGTTGAACATTGCTGAGTTGAACTGCTTATGCTACGGCATTTACCCCGGCAATTGCTGATTGCTGAGGTGAATTGTGTGGGCTGCATATGAATAATTAATAAAAATATTTGCAAGATTTACCTCAGAGCTACATGTAGAGAAACTATGTTAATAAAGATGGATGTCATGTGTCAGTTGGTCATTAATGTCCTGTTGGGATTTTCTGCTGAATGAGTTACATCCTTTGGGAGATGTTAGAATCAATAATAAATCTTGTCCTCGAGGGCGATAATAAAATAATGAATGAGGGCCTTTTAATATCCTGTTGCGTTGCAATTTATGGATCATTTGTGAATTGAGTAGTTGTAGAACCAAGGAAATTGAAAGCATTTCAACACCCTGCTGGCAAACGTCAACAGTCCCACCTGATATGTTCAGCATATATGTTTATGTAGTCATCCCTATAAATGATATGTAAAAATAAAGTAAACTGTTGTATAAAATTGTCTTTTTTTTTTGGTCAAACTTTTATCATTTTTCGTGTCAAAATTGGGTGGGTATTAGAAAATTTACAAAACTAAAAAAAAATCAATATGACAAATTCAAAGAACAGTTCACTTGTAGTACATCTATCACTTGTATACATAGCATTTGTTAATGTGAAGTATGTGACAGTGTCAGGGAGTGAAATGTTAACTTCCTTTTCTACCTGTCTCGAGTGACAGGTAAGAACGATTTCTACCTGTCTCCTCTCTACAGTGGCCTGAACATGCTAACAATAGAAAGTAATAATCTTTTCTTTTGTTTTATTATGTTGCATAAATTATGGAGGCCTGATCTTGATCAAATATTTGTAATTTCTATTACCAGTTTCTTGAATTCATTCTTTCATTTTGAAGGTTTTTGAGGAATTCCATGTGTCATATAATGGTGTAAAGTTTGATCCCTGAATGCTGTCCCAATACAGAATGTCTTACTGAGCTGGAGAGTTTCTTAAATAATGAAAAGATGAACAGAAGAAACAGGCTAAATATAAGGCACTCACATGACTGAATGACAGAAATTAATGAATTTATCAGGTTAATGGGGTTGACAAGAACAATAACATGTGACACATGATAGAAAATTGAGCAATGTGAAACCATTTAGACAATTGTGATCGACTGTATACGGACATCAAATGTTTGATTGTGTGTATCCAGTCAAGCCAGGATAAAGGCAATACACATTGAAAACGTGGTTCACAGATCTATTGTTTGTTTGTTTGTTTCAATCAGGAGTAGATCAATTGGTAGGTTCACAAAAAAAAATGTGCACCTCATTCAAACATTAGGTGAGTGGAAGGCGCAAGCTAGCTATCAGGCATGAGATTCACTGCCCTTCTTAGAAATGAAGCACTGTTTAACCAACCTAGATTGACACATGTTACACATTCCTTCACATGATGAACCAGAAATTGGAACCACTTCAAGTATGCAGCTCCTACGGTACAGTGTCCTAGCCATGTATGTCCTACAAACATCACCAATACTGCCTGAGAATATTGCTGGTAGTGGTAATGCTAGTTGTGGGATAACTTGTGTATGTTGGTCATCTGATCGTTTATCCGTACTAGACGTTATGGATGTGAGGGATTAATTGATCATTATTTGATCTCTTTATGGGGATCACCATGAATTCATCCTTTGTCCACCGTGTGTACTCAATCAGAAAGACTTGCAGGCTCAATCACTCCCCAAATCAGTAACTTTTCAATAACTGGACAGTTTTTGTTGTGACAGTTCATCAATTTTTTTATTATTATTTTTTTTTTTTATTACGAACTTGAACAAACACCACTCAGAATTCTGTTTTGATCCTGTTCTTCGAGCCGGCATGGTATCTCGCCAGTCACTGATGATCCAAATGTTTGCCAGGATGACATTGTACACTCCAGGGAGATTTTCGCCAAAACAATTTCCCATCGTAAAATGTGGACTTCTCGCGAAGACCTCAACGAGGAGTAATTAGAAGTTCCTGTGTGCGCTGTCTCTTGGAAATACTGCTCCACTTCCGACCAGCTGATTCACCTCGGTCTAAACTGGTGATATATCTTAAAATAAAAAGGTCAGCGCGATGGCTTCCATGGTCGTTGCTACCCAAACCTCCTTGAGCTGTAATTGCCCTATCAGTTAGTCTTCCTTTACTGTCCTTCAACATGTCCATGATCTGTTGACAGCCTGGACACGATGGTAATAACACCATAGATTCTACAGACGTCTTTGCATTCCCTATGGCTGAAAGAAGGGGAATTCGTAGCTCTACTGTTTTCATAATCCCCCCTCATCATGTTTGTGGACTAATCTCTTCCCGCCTTCAGGAGGTGAAGGGGAGCTTGGAATGGAGCATGGATTTATGGGATAATTATGGAGTATAAACAATCTATTAGCAGTGGACTGTACACCAGCCCTTATTGGGGACTGTTCTGGAGGAAGACTAACATGTCAGCTCTGGAATTAGTTCTCTTGATTGATCTCCCCTTGTGGCTATATCTGGGTAATCTCGATGGAAATGTTATAATGGGAGCCTATTCAGGCGCTCTCCAGTGTGAAGACTGGGTACAAACCGTGTACAAACAGCCTCTCATAGTGTCCTCATTTGACACATCTGGTGTGAGAGGTGCCGACCCGTCCGTCGCCATAATGGTATCCTTGATACCTTCGGGATGAACTCGACGAAGGAGACGAAAAATCAAATCTATGCTGGCATAAAACTAAAAACCCTGTAATGAAAGCCTTGCACTGGTGATTCTCCCTGAACAGTCCATACAATGTGGGTATAGATTAATCCTCTCACGATCAATCAGGCCAAATTAATCCAATGTTATTTGAAAGGCTATGTATGGTACATTGTACATATGTCTGTGTAGGCTTGTATATGTTCACAAGAAGATGGATTTATCATTTAATCATGTGCATGGATACAGTTTATAAATTAGGTTTTGGGATTGGTAACAGTGTATGCGGTGTTCTCTTCAGCTAGCCAACATGAGCTGTTCTAGAATTCAAAGGCTCAAATAAACCCCCTAAAAAACCCCCTAGTTGAGTATCATCTCCAACATGCATCAAATAGTTTCTGCTTTGGTTCCATTATTTATAACTATGTATTAATTAATCTCGTTCAGAATGACTGAAGTGTCGCCAGCATGACCAGAATCATTGCACAGAAATCCACATTTGCTAGTTTAAATTAAATGTAATAAAAACAAAAGATATAAGCACTCTCGGTCACCATGCATCAGTTTATTCTGGTCCAATACATGTACATTTGTGATAAACAATCACTTATTATCATGGGCCCTTTAATATCAGGGTCCATGTAGTCCACTGACATTTAATGAATAATTAATAAAAATACATGCAAGATTTCCCTCAAAGCAAAATAAACTATGTTAATAAAGATGGATGTCTTGTGTCAGTTGGTCATTAATGTCCTGTTGGGATTTTCTGCTGAATGAGTTTCATCCTTTGGGAGATGTTAGAATCAATAATTAATCTTGTCCTAGAGGTGATTTTTGAGAGCGATAATAAAATAACGAATGAGGGCCTTTTAATATCCTGTTGCGTTACAATTTATGGATCATTTGTGAACCGAATAGTTGTAAAGACCAAGGAAATTGAAAGCATTTCAACACCCTGCTGGCAAACGTCAACAGTCCCACCTGATATGTTCAGCATATATGTTTATGTAGTCATCCCTATAAATGATATGTAAAGATAATTTATTTATTTATTTATTTATTCGTCTTTGACATTTGTCAGGAAGGCCACACAGGTGACTAGCACCTATAATTGTGGCCCCCGATAACAATATATACATGATATATTTACATAAAAACGCCAATATAAATATTTACATAAAAACACCGGTATAATATAATGACAAGAAAGTAGGGCTAAAAAAAGAAGAAAAAGGGACAAATTTAAAAAAAAAAAAAATAAAAATAAAAATAAAAATAAAAAAATAAAAATAAAAATAAAAAAAATAAAAATAAAAATAAAAATAAAAATAAAAAAAATAAAAATAAATAAATAAAAAAATAAAAAAAAATAAAAATAATAAAAAAAGTAAATAAATTAAAAACAAATGAAACAAAAAAAAATAACAATAATAATTTAAAAAGAAAATAAAAATTATATATATTGTAATACATTTGAAACATGCATGCATTAATCATACTAAACGGCATCTTGCACAATGGCAGTGCGATACCCATGAGCACGAGTTGTCTGCGATAAATTTGGAGTCTAAAATACAAGTATAATATTGAGTAATAACAGTTTTAAAATTTTTGTTTGCGAATCGTGATAAAATTACCGTGGGAATACAATTCCATGTCTAGTAAATCCTATTAAAAAAAGAATGTCTAAAATGTTCAGTTTTAAAACGTGGCATTCTGATCTTAAGATTGTATTGAGGATTAAAGGAAATGTACTTGTTAAAATCGACTTCGACTGTGCCTGTCATACATTTTGCCAAGAATACAATATCATTTATTTCCCTTCTATATGATAAGGGGAGCAGATGTAGGCTCTCCAAGCGTTCTTTGTAGGATATATCATGACTCTCTTCATAACCCAAGATGTATTTGGTGGCTCGTCTCTGAACTCCTTCTAATTGCATGAGTAACTTTTTGTTTGGCACACTCCAGGATACAGTAGAATATTCTAAAATGCTACGTACAATAGATATATATAACAGACGTTTGGTCTTGACAGAAGTTACGGACCCACAAGTTCTCTTTACAAGGCCGAGCATGCGATTTGCCTTGGAAACAATAACGTTTGTATGTTGTGACCAGGCGAGATTGGAGTGAACTGTTGTCTAAAATTGTATTTAGTTTTATGAAGTTTGAAATATATTTATAGTCACATTTTCTTCAACAAAATTTTATCATATTTTGTGTCAAAATTGAGTAGGTATTGGGAAATTTAGCAAAACTAAAAAAAAATCAATATGACAGAAATTCAAAGAACAGTTCACTTGTAGTACATCTATCACTTGTATACATAGCATTTGTTAATGTGAAGTATGTGATAGTGCCAGGGAGTGAAATGTTAAAGGTTATACCAAATGACTCTATACTACTTTGCATTAAAACATACCCAGTAGTGTTCCAAACAACAAATTAGTATTTTTTTTCTTGAATAATGTCGTCGAAGTGGGTTTTAGGACACGAATAGCACACATGTGGGAGAAAACGTATTGGAGCCATGACCTCTGGTGCATGACGTCACAACCTGATTACGATTGCGCCGTAAACGTCATAGTCTATGACGTCGGGCGTTGTTACGAAAGATTCGCCCAACTGTGCGAGTTCTAGCGTGATGTCGCTGACATTTTGACGTCACAACAGGCATTTGAGCGAGATCGTAATCAGGTTGTGACGTCACAGGTCAAGCGGTCACAGCTTTCGCCGTTTTGAAAGGGGCGTGAAATTGTTGCACTTTACTGCTGCTATTTCCAACCTTGGGCAGTTTGAAAACATACAAAAATGTAAAACAAGTCTATATAATCACCTCTACAACAATTTAGCACAAAAAAGTAGCAGATTTTGAGACCATTTTGTATAACCTTTAACTTCCTTTTCTACCTGTCTCGAGTGACAGGTGAGAACGATTTCTACCTGTCTTCTCTCAACAGTGGCCTGAACATGCTAACAATAGAAATAAATAAGGTTTTCTTTTTTCTTATGTTGCATAAATTATGAAGGCCTGATCTTGATGAAATACTTGGAATTTCTATCACCAGTTTCTTGCATTCATTTTGAAGGTTTGTGAGCTAAAGATAATTAGCCGTGAAATGTAACTTATTTCTGTACGTCTCATATACAGTGTCTCTTGGAAATACTGCTCCACTTCCGACCAACCGATTCACCTCGGTCTAAACCAGTGATATATCTTAAAATGAAAAGGTCAGCGCAATGGCTTCCACGGTTGATGCTACCCAAACCTCCTTGAGCTGTAATTGCCCTATCAGTAATAGTCTTCCTTTGCTGTCCTTCAACCTGTCCATGATCTGTTGACAGCCTGGACACGATAATAACACCGTAGATTCTACAGACACCTTTGCAGTCATGATCATCCTATGGTTGAGAGAAGGGCTCGTGTTTTCATAATCCCCCCCATCATGTTTGTGGACTAATCTTTCCCGCTGCCTGTAGGTGAAGGGGAGTGAAGCCTGGATTTATGAGATAATTATGGAGTATAAACAATCTATTAGCAGTGGACTGTACCCCAGCCCTTCTTGGGGACTGTTCTGGAGGAAGACTAACCTGTCATGGCAGGAATTAGTCCTCTTGATTGATCTCCCCTTGTGGCTATATCTGGGTAATCTCAATGGAAATGTTATAATGGGAGCCTATTCAGGTGCTGTACAGTGTGAAGACGGGGTACAAACCGTGTACAAATGACCTCTCATAGTGTCCTAATTTGACGCATCTGATGTGAGAGGCGCCGACCCGTCCATCCCCAAAATGGTATCCTAGATACCTTAGGGATGAACTCAAATGTAGAAGATGAAAAATCAAATATATACTGGCATAACACTAAACACCCTGTTATGAAAGCCTTGCACTGGTGATTCCTCCCTGAACAGTCCATACAATGTGGGTATAGATGAATTCTCTCACGATCAATCAGGCCAAATTAATCCAGTGTTATTTGAAAGGCTATGTATGATACATTGTACATATGTCTGTGTAGGCTTGTATATGTTCACAAGGAGATGGATTCATCATTTAATCATGTGCATAGATATAGTTTACAAATTAGGTTTTGGGGTTGGTAACAGTGTATGGGATTACATGTTCACTTCACCTAGACATGAGCCGGATTCCTGGAATAAATCTCTTGAAAAAGTTTGATGGATTATCATCTCCAACGTGCATAAAATTTTCTCCCTTTGTTTCATTATTTATAATTTACAAGTATTAAGCTCATCCAAAATAACTGAAGTGTCGCCAGCATGACAAGAAGCCTTGCACAGAAATCCATATTTGCTAGTTTGAATTATATGTAATAAAAACAAAAGATATTCACTTTTACTCACTGTGCATCAGTTTATTCTGGTCCATTACAGGTACATGTGTGACAAACAATCAATTATTATCAGGGGCCCCTGTCACTTGTTGCGTAATGTCCATGAACACAACTGACATATGCAGCCCACACAATTCAGAAAACTCATCTTGGCAAAAATAATGTCATAAAAATAATTCCTATTGAACACCATGTTAAACATTGCTGAGTTGAACTGCTTATGCTACAGCATTTACCCCGGCAATTGCTGATTGCTGAGGTGAATTATGTGGGCTGCATATGAATAATTAATAAAAATATTTGCAAGATTTACCTCAGAGCTACATGTAGAGAAACTATGTTAATAAAGATGGATCTCATGTGTCAGTTGGTCATTAATGTCCTGTTGGGATTTTCTGCTGAATGAGTTACATCCTTTGGGAGATGTTAGAATCAATACTAAATCTTGTCCTCGAGGGCGATAATAAAATAACGAATGAGGGCCTTTTAATATCCTGTTGCGTTGCAATTTATGGATCATTTGTGAACTGAGTAGTTGTAGAACCAAGGAAATTGAAAGCATTTCAACACCCTGCTGGCAAACGTCAACAGTCCCACCTGATATGTTCAGCAAAAGTTTATGTAGTCATCCCTATAAATGATATGTAAAAATAAAGTGAACTGTTGTATAAAATTGTCTTCTTTTTTGGTCAAATTTTTATCATTTTTCGTGTCAAAATTGGGTGGGTATTAGGAAATTGACAAAACTAAAAAAAAATCAATATGACAAATTCAAAGAACAGTTCACTTGTAGTTCATCTCTCACTTGTATACATAGCATTTGTTAATGTGAAGTATGTGACAGTGTCAGGGAGTGAAATGTTAACTTCCTTTTCTACCTGTCTCGAGTGACAGGTAAGAACGATTTCTACCTGTCTCCTCTCTACAGTGGCCTGAACATGCTAACAATAGAAAGTAATAATCTTTTCTTTTGTTTTATTATGTTGCATAAATTATGGAGGCCTGATCTTGATCAAATATTTGTAATTTCTATTACCAGTTTCTTGAATTCATTCTTTCATTTTGAAGGTTTTTGAGGAATTCCATGTGTCATATAATGGTGTAAAGTTTGATCCCTGAATGCTGTCCCAATACAGAATGTCTTACTGAGCTGGAGAGTTTCTTAAATAATGAAAAGATGAACAGAAGAAACAGGCTAAATATAAGGCACTCACATGACTGAATGACAGAAATTAATGAATTTATCAGGTTAATGGGGTTGACAAGAACAATAACATGTGACACATGATAGAAAATTGAGCAATGTGAAACCATTTAGACAATTGTGATCGACTGTATACGGACATCAAATGTTTGATTGTGTGTATCCAGTCAAGCCAGGATAAAGGCAATACACATTGAAAACGTGGTTCACAGATCTATTGTTTGTTTGTTTGTTTCAATCAGGAGTAGATCAATTGGTAGGTTCACAAAAAAAAATGCGCACCTCATTCAAACATTAGGTGAGTGGAAGGCGCAAGCTATCAGGCATGAGATTCACTGCCCTTCTTAGAAATGAAGCACTGTTTAACCAACCTAGATTGACACATGTTACACATTCCTTCACATGATGAACCAGAAATTGGAACCACTTCAAGTATGCAGCTCCTACGGTACAGTGTCCTAGCCATGTATGTCCTACAAACATCACCAATACTGCCTGAGAATATTGCTGGTAGTGGTAATGCTAGTTGTGGGATAACTTGTGTATGTTGGTCATCTGATCGTTTATCCGTACTAGACGTTATGGATGTGAGGGATTAATTGATCATTATTTGATCTCTTTATGGGGATCACCATGAATTCATCCTTTGTCCACCGTGTGTACTCAATCAGAAAGACTTGCAGGCTCAATCACTCTCCAAATCAGTAACTTTTCAATAACTGGACAGTTTTTGTTGTGACAGTTCATCAATTTTTTTATTATTATTTTTTTTTTTTATTACGAACTTGAACAAACACCACTCAGAATTCTGTTTTGATCCTGTTCTTCGAGCCGGCATGGTATCTCGCCAGTCACTGATGATCCAAATGTTTGCCAGGATGACATTGTACACTCCAGGGAGATTTTCGCCAAAACAATTTCCCATCGTAAAATGTGGACTTCTCGCGAAGACCTCAACGAGGAGTAATTAGAAGTTCCTGTGTGCGCTGTCTCTTGGAAATACTGCTCCACTTCCGACCAGCTGATTCACCTCGGTCTAAACCGGTGATATATCTTAAAATAAAAAGGTCAGCGCGATGGCTTCCATGGTCGTTGCTACCCAAACCTCCTTGAGCTGTAATTGCCCTATCAGTTAGTGGTCCTTTACTGTCCTTCAACCTGTCCATGATCTGTTGACAGCCTGGACACGATGGTAATAACACCGTAGATTCTACAGACGTCTTTGCAGCCCCTATGGCTGAAAGAAGGGGAATTCGTAGCTCTACTGTTTTCATAATCCCCCCTCATCATGTTTGTGGACTAATCTCTCCCGCCTTCAGGAGGTGAAGGGGAGCTTGGAATGGAGCATGGATTTATGGGATAATTATGGAGTATAAACAATCTATTAGCAGTGGACTGTACACCAGCCCTTATTGGGGACTGTTCTGGAGGAAGACTAACCTGTCAGCTCTGGAATTAGTCCCCATGATTGATCTCCCCTTGTGGCTATATCTGGGTAATCTCAATGGAAATGTTATAATGGGAGCCTATTCAGGCGCTCTCCAGTGTGAAGACTGGGTACAAACTGTGTACAAACAGCCTCCCATAGTGTCCTCATTTGAGGCATTTGGTGTGAGAGGCGCCGACCCGTCCATCGCCAAAATGGTATCCTAGATACCTTAGGGATGAACTCAGATGAAGGAGACGAAAAATTAAATCTATGCTGGCATAAAACTAAAAACCCTGTAATGAAATCCTTGCACTGGTGATTCCTCCCTGAACAGTCCATACAATGTGGGTATAGATTAATCCTCTCCTGATCAATCAGGCCAAATTAATCCAGTGTTATTTGAAAGGCTATGTATGGTACATGGTACATATGTCTGTGTAGGCTTGTATATGTTCACAAGGAGATGGATGCATCATTATACCCCCCTACTAGGGGGCGTATACTGGTTTCAGCTTGTCCGTCCGTCCGTCCGTCTGTCCGTCGTACCGTCTGTCCGTCCGTCCGTCCGTACGTCCGTCTGTACGTCCGTCCGTAACATTTCGTTTCCGGAGCATAACTTGACAACCGCCAGTTGGATTCCTCTCAAATTTGGTATGCAGCTACCATACCATGAGACCTTGCTTGGGATTGCGTTTGGCGCATGTGCGTCTACAGGTGGC
Source organism: Hanleya hanleyi (assembly GCA_036873755.1). Lineage (NCBI taxonomy): Eukaryota > Metazoa > Mollusca > Polyplacophora > Lepidopleurida > Hanleyidae > Hanleya > Hanleya hanleyi. The sequence goes on along the minus strand of JAVTVY010043489.1, from coordinate 8,238 downwards.
GCCACCTAGGGTCATTCCGTAACATTTCGTTTCCGGAGCATAACTTGACAACCGCTACTTGGATTCCTCTCAAATTTGGTATGTAGCTACCTTACCATGAGACCTCGCTTGGGATTGCGTTTGGCGCATGTGCGTCTACAGGTGGCGCCACCTAGGGTCAAAAGTTTCTCAAGTCAGTTCATAACATTTCGTTTCCGGAGCATAACTTGACAACCGCCAGTTGGATTCCTCTCAAATTTGGTATGCAGCTACCATACCATGAGACCTTGCTTGGGATTGCGTTTGGCGCATGTGCGTCTACAGGTGGCGCCACCTAGGGTCATTCCGTAACATTTCGTTTCCGGAGCATAACTTGACAACCGCTACTTGGATTCCTCTCAAATTTGGTATGTAGCTACCTTACCATGAGACCTCGCTTGGGATTGCGTTTGGCGCATGTGCGTCTACAGGTGGCGCCACCTAGGGTCAAAAGTTTCTCAAGTCAGTTCGTAACATTTCGTTTCCGGAGCATAACTTGACAACCGCCAGTTGGATTCCTCTCAAATTTGGTATGCAGCTACCATACCATGAGACCTTGCTTGGGATTGCGTTTGGCGCATGTGCGTCTACAGGTGGCGCCACCTAGGGTCATTCCGTAACATTTCGTTTCCGGAGCATAACTTGACAACCGCTACTTGGATTCCTCTCAAATTTGGTATGTAGCTATCTTACCATGAGACCTCGCTTGGGATTGCGTTTGGCGCATGTGCGTCTACAGGTGGCGCCACCTATGGTCAAAAGTTTCTCATGTCAGTCCGTAACATTTCGTTTCCGGAGCATAACTTGACAACCGCTACTTGGATTCCTTTCAAATTTGGTATGCAGCTGCCATACCATGAGACCTCGCTTGGGATTGTGTTTGGCGCATGTGCGTCTACAGGTGGCGCCACCTAGGGTCAAAAGTTTCTCAAGTCAGTTCGTAACATTTCGTTTCCGGAGCATAACTTGACAACCGCTACGTTTCCGGAGCATAACTTGACAACCGCTTCATGGATTCCTCTCAAATTTGGTATGTAGCTACCTTACCATGAGACCTCGCTTGGGATTGCGGTTGGCGCATGTGCATCTACAGGTGGCGCCACCTAGGGTCAAAACTTTTTCTTGTCGGTCCGTAACATTTCGTTTCCGGAGCATAACTTGACAACAGCTAATTGGATTCCTCTCAGATTTGGTATGTAGCTGCCTTACCATGAGACCTCGCTTGGGATTGCGTTTGGCGCATGTGCGTCTACAGGTGGCGCCACCTATGGGCAGAATTTTCTCGGTCCGTAACATTCCATTTCTGGAGCATAACTTGACAACGGCTGATTAGATTCTTCTCAAATTTTGTATGTAGCTGCCATACCATGAGACCTAGGTCAGGATGTTGCATATGCGTCTACAGGTAGTAAGTTTAATATTTCACTTCCCATTTACTTCCTTTTCCTCTTCGATGTGGTTATCCAGATGACAGTAATTCGCCTATCTGTTGCAACAGCCCATTTCAAGTCTTCACGGTTCTAGTGGTAACAACAGTTAGGTAAAACACAATATGCCTGCATAGCCCCATTCTCAACAATCATTATTAACATCAATTTTCTGAACAATCCATTAAACTCATCTGAGTATCATCACGACACATGCATAGACAATCCGTTAACCGCACTCCAACCGAGCGAGGTCTCATTGTCAACTTATACTGTGCCGCCACTCATAACATGTATACTTATATTCCTCTACAAATACTCGTCAATTTCTATCAAATGTGCATCCGGGGGGTATCTTGTAAGCATGCTTACTGATGATTTCCACTGCCACAATCCCATTCAGCTTACTCATGAAACGTTAACCACCCCCATGTATCTATGCCCTTACGGGGGGTATCTTGTAAGCAGCCTTACTGATCATTTTGATCAAATGTGTGCATCCCTCAGACTATGCTCTAGTTTAATCATGTGCATGGATACAGTTTATAAATTAGGTTTTGGGATTGGTAACAGTGTATGCGGTGTTCTCTTCAGCTAGCCAACATGAGCTGTTCTAGAATTCAAAGGCTCAAATAAACCCCCTAAAAAACCCCCTAGTTGATTATCATCTCCAACATGCATCAAATAGTTTCTGCTTTGGTTCCATTATTTATAACTATGTATTAATTAATCTCGTTCAGAATGACTGAAGTGTCGCCAGCATGACCAGAATCATTGCACAGAAATCCACATTTGCTAGTTTAAATTAAATGTAATAAAAACAAAAGATATAAGCACTCTCGGTCACCATGCATCAGTTTATTCTGGTCCAATATATGTACATTTGTGATAAACAATCACTTATTATCATGGGCCCTTTAATATCAGGGTCCATGTAGTCAACTGACATTTAATGAATAATTAATAAACATTAGGACTCGAACGCGAACTGAACTCTTGGAAATCCCCACCCCCAGTTGAAATCCTGCCTATATTAAGATGGACACGTCCCAAGTCAGAATCGCCAGTGATCAAAAGTAGGTCAGCTCAGAACTTGTTGGTAAGTCTCCTAATGCGCCTTCATTCCAAAATAAATAACGATCGCCGATTTAATTTTACAATTTTTTAATTAAAGGAAACAGATTGAATAATATAGGTTCAGTAGATTTCAAGCTTTACATGTGAAAATACATTTACATCTCTTTAATGGTTTTCAGTGCCCTTGTACACGATCAAAACAACTTTTTGAATCACATTATTTTCCCAACAATACAACAATTTTTTATATATAGTACTATAGTAGAAAGGTAGCATTTATTTAGTTTACGGTAATTCAACTCGAGACCAACACCTTCTATGCACAAGATAATAATGATTCTATGTCATTCTCCTGAGCATAACCGGTACAAAGACGAATAAATAGCGTCTCTACATCACGTTGTTATCTGGATATATGAGACGACACATTTTGGGCATCGGCAATCTGATGAATGTACTATTCCGGTTTTTTTGTTTCACATTATATACTATGGCGGTTGATCGGTGATTTTCTTCATTGATAAACGTTAAACCACCTCAGCTTCGTTATGGAAACAGCGCTGATTGTTTGAGGGGATGAAACCCCCATAGGGCTAACTGTAGGACTCCTCAGTCCTGGCAATCTCATACATGATCACTGGAACAAATAGGTCTACATCTGTGCTGTGTAAACTGGCCTGTCCAGCAATACCAGCCACTAGCCCATACTTCTGCCAGAAGCGAGTCATAAATTTGTAAACTGTCAGTTGTGCTGATTAAGACCTACACTTGAGCCCTGTGTTATGGCTGCCTAAGTGTGATAGAGGCAACATGATATCTTAATAGGACTTTGCCTTCACCGCTCTTTAATGCAGAAGATGATGGTGAAAACAGCCATAGCCCTTACAGGGACATATTGTTAATTATAAATCTAATTTAATCAGAATTATTTCAGATCAGAACTTGCTGGTAACAATGCCCTAATGCACGTTCATGCCAAAAATCAAGGTTCTAATGTCAACGGTTCTGCTTATTTTGCCGACGAAAGGATTCGGATGGACTCACTCATTACCGGACAATTTGCGATCTGTAGCCTACTTCGTAGGAAAATACATGCATGATTTACCTCAAAGCAAAATAAACTATGTTAATAAAGATGGATGTCTTGTGTCAGTTGGTCATTAATGTCCTGTTGGGATTTTCTGCTGAATGAGTTTCATCCTTTGGGAGATATTAGAATCAATAATTAATCTTGTCCTAGAGGTGATTTTTGGGAGCGATAATAAAATAACGAATGAGGGCCTTTTAATATCCTGTTGCGTTACAATTTATGGATCATTTGTGAACCGAATAGTTGTAAAGCCCAAGGAAATTGAAAGCATTTCAACACCCTGCTGGCAAAGGTCAACAGTCCCACCTGATATGTTCAGCATATATGTTTATATAGTCATCCCTATAAATGATATGTAAAAATAAAGTAAAAGGTTGTCTAAAATTGACGCGGGTGGTTGGGTGGGTTCAGGTTCGTGTTGCTTCAATAGATTTTGCTGAGAAGCAGCAGGAACTTGATAATGTGATGTCTAGCACTGTAATATCACTTGTCTTTATTGCACCATGTAAGCGTCCTGTCTGTGTCTTGTGCACTGTCCTCAGTGTTTTATTGGGTGGATGGGGGGGTGTCTGGTTCCATAATGCTTCAAAGATTTCTTCTTTGAAGTTGCAGGAACACAACTGGGCTGGGTGGTGCTTACATGTAGTTGGTTCGTTGTGATATAGCTGAAATATTGTTGAAACCGACGTTAAATTCTATTCACTCACTAAAATTGTCTTTTGTTTTATGAATATTGCTACATATACAATTATATTTTCTTCAACAAATTTTTATAATATTTCATGTCAAAATTGAGTGGGTATTGGGAAATTTAGCAAAACTAAAAAGAAAAAAAATTAATATGACAGAAATTCAAAGAACATTTCACTTGTAGTACATCTATCACTTGTATACTAAGCATTTGTTAATGTGAAGTATGAGACAATGTCAGGGAGTGAAATGTTAACTTCCTTTTCTACCTGTCTCGAGTGACAGGTGAGAACGATTTCTACCTGTCTCCTCTCAACAGTGGCCTGAACATGCTAACAATAGAAAGTAATAATGTTTTCTTTTGTTTTATTATGTTGCATAAATTATGGAGGCCTGATCTTGATCAAATATTTGTAATTTCTATTACCAGTTTCTTGAATTCATTCATTCATTTTGAAGGTTTTTGAGGAATTCCATGTGTCATATAATGGTGTAAAGTTTGACCCTGAATGCTGTCCCAATACAGAATGTCTTACTGAGCTGGAGAGTTTCTTAAATAATGAAAAGATGAACAGAAGAAACAGGCTAAATATAAGGCACTCACATGACTGAATGACAGAAATTAATGAATTTATCAGGTTAATGGGGTTGACAAGAACAATAACATGTGACACATGATAGAAAATTGAGCAATGTGAAACCATTTAGACAATTGTGATCGACTGTATACGGACATCAAATGTTTGATTGTGTGTATCCAGTCAAGCCAGGATAAAGGCAATACACATTGAAAACGTGGTTCACAGATCTATTGTTTGTTTGTTTGTTTCAATCAGGAGTAGATCAATTGGTAGGTTCACAAAAAAAAATGCGCACCTCATTCAAACATTAGGTGAGTGGAAGGCGCAAGCTATCAGGCATGAGATTCACTGCCCTTCTTAGAAATGAAGCACTGTTTAACCAACCTAGATTGACACATGTTACACATTCCTTCACATGATGAACCAGAAATTGGAACCACTTCAAGTATGCAGCTCCTACGGTACAGTGTCCTAGCCATGTATGTCCTACAAACATCACCAATACTGCCTGAGAATATTGCTGGTAGTGGTAATGCTAGTTGTGGGATAACTTGTGTATGTTGGTCATCTGATCGTTTATCCGTACTAGACGTTATGGATGTGAGGGATTAATTGATCATTATTTGATCTCTTTATGGGGATCACCATGACTTCATCCTTTGTCCTCCGTGTGTACTCCATCAGAAAGACTTGCAGGCTCAATCACTCTCCAAATCAGTAACTTTTCAATAACTGGACAGTTTTTGTTGTGACAGTTCATCAATTTTTTTATTATTATTTTTTTTTTTTATTACGAACTTGAACAAACACCACTCAGAATTCTGTTTTGATCCTGTTCTTCGAGCCGGCATGGTATCTCGCCAGTCACTGATGATCCAAATGTTTGCCAGGATGACATTGTACACTCCAGGGAGATTTTCGCCAAAACAATTTCCCATCGTAAAATGTGGACTTCTCGCGAAGACCTCAACGAGGAGTAATTAGAAGTTCCTGTGTGCGCTGTCTCTTGGAAATACTGCTCCACTTCCGACCAGCTGATTCACCTCGGTCTAAACCGGTGATATATCTTAAAATAAAAAGGTCAGCGCGATGGCTTCCATGGTCGTTGCTACCCAAACCTCCTTGAGCTGTAATTGCCCTATCAGTTAGTGGTCCTTTACTGTCCTTCAACCTGTCCATGATCTGTTGACAGCCTGGACACGATGGTAATAACACCGTAGATTCTACAGACGTCTTTGCAGCCCCTATGGCTGAAAGAAGGGGAATTCGTAGCTCTACTGTTTTCATAATCCCCCCTCATCATGTTTGTGGACTAATCTCTCCCGCCTTCAGGAGGTGAAGGGGAGCTTGGAATGGAGCATGGATTTATGGGATAATTATGGAGTATAAACAATCTATTAGCAGTGGACTGTACACCAGCCCTTATTGGGGACTGTTCTGGAGGAAGACTAACCTGTCAGCTCTGGAATTAGTCCCCATGATTGATCTCCCCTTGTGGCTATATCTGGGTAATCTCAATGGAAATGTTATAATGGGAGCCTATTCAGGCGCTCTCCAGTGTGAAGACTGGGTACAAACTGTGTACAAACAGCCTCCCATAGTGTCCTCATTTGAGGCATTTGGTGTGAGAGGCGCCGACCCGTCCATCGCCAAAATGGTATCCTAGATACCTTAGGGATGAACTCAGATGAAGGAGACGAAAAATCAAATCTATGCTGGCATAAAACTAAAAACCCTGTAATGAAAGCCTTGCACTGGTGATTCCTCCCTGAACAGTCCATACAATGTGGGTATAGATTAATCCTCTCCTGATCAATCAGGCCAAATTAATCCAGTGTTATTTGAAAGGCTATGTATGGTACATGGTACATATGTCTGTGTAGGCTTGTATATGTTCACAAGGAGATGGATGCATCATTTAATCATGTGCATGGATACAGTTTATAAATTAGGTTTTGGGATTGGTAACAGTGTATGCGGTGTTCTCTTCAGCTAGCCAACATGAGCTGTTCTAGAATTCAAAGGCTCAAATAAACCCCCTAAAAAACCCCCTAGTTGAGTATCATCTCCAACATGCATCAAATAGTTTCTGCTTTGGTTCCATTATTTATAACTATGTATTAATTAATCTCGTTCAGAATGACTGAAGTGTCGCCAGCATGACCAGAATCATTGCACAGAAATCCACATTTGCTAGTTTAAATTAAATGTAATAAAAACAAAAGATATAAGCACTCTCGGTCACCATGCATCAGTTTATTCTGGTCCAATACATGTACATTTGTGATAAACAATCAATTATTATCATGGGCCCTTTAATATCAGTGTCCATGTAGTCAACTGACATTTAATGAATAATTATGCCCCCCCCTCTAACTAGAGGGGGGGCATATAGCGATCGCTTTGTCCGTCCGTCTGTCCGTCCGAATTTCTTGTCCGGGCAATATCTCGGTTAATATTTGATGGACAGGATCGAAACTTGCATGGAATGTGGCCAGTGGCTCGTAGTTGTGCAGCGTGGAGTTTTTTTCCGAGTTCCTGTATAATTTTCAAGAGTTATGGCCCTTTTTCTGAAATCTCTGTGAATGGGACTTGTCCGGGCTGGATCTTGGTTAATATTGTATGGACAAGTATGAAATTTGCATTATATGTGGTCAATGACCCACAGTTGTGCAGCATAAAGTTTCTCCACGTTTCGCTTATATTTTCAAGAGTTATGGCCCTTTGTTCCTGAATTCTCTGTGAATTGGGACTTGTCCGGGCTGGATCTCGGTTAATATTGTATGGACAATTATGAAATTTGCAGGATGTGTGGTCAGTGCCCTGTAGTTGTGCAGCGTGAATTTTCTCCGCGTTTCGCATATATTTTCAAGAGTTATGGCCCTTTTTTTTCTTCAAATCTTTGTGAATTGGAACTTGTCCGGGCTGGATCTCGGTGAATATTGTATGAACAATTATGAAATTTGCAGGATATGTGATCAGTGCCCTGTAGTTGTGCAGCGTGAAGTTTCTCCACATTTCGCGTATGTTTTCAGGAGTTATGGCCCTTTTTTCTTCAAATCTTTGTGAATTGGGATTTGTAGGGCTGAACCAATAAAGAACAGAACAATGGCGGGGCAGTGTCGGATTAAAGTGGAAGGGGGGGCATACAATTGAGCAATCTCTGATTGCTTCCTTCCTGTGTTAATAAAAATACATGCATGATTTACCTCAAAGCAAAATAAACTATGTTAATAAAGATAGATGTCTTGTGTCAGTTGGTCATTAATGTCCTGTTGGGATTTTCTGCTGAATGAGTTTCATCCTTTGGGAGATATTAGAATCAATAATTAATCTTGTCCTAGAGGTGATTTTT
>JAVTVY010043488.1:0-21772 GCA_036873755.1 Hanleya hanleyi | reverse complement strand
AGGATATCTTTCTTAAAACATCCTTGATCCACGCCGAGTCCTGTCCCTCCACCAACAGTGAATTTGATTTGTGGACCGTGCCGCCCACACAGACCAGTGCCGAACAAGGATTATGGGTGGAGCATCTCCCGCTGTCCAGCATCAACGCAACAGGACCCATCGAGTTCACCATCAGTAATGCGGATACGACCTATGTGGATTTAGCCCATACATACTTGTATGTGAAAGCCAAGGTGGTCCGTGGGGATGGCAACAGAATCATCCAAGCTGCAACGGTGGGCCCGACGAATCTCTGGCTGCACTCGATGTTTCAACAGGTGGATATTTTTCTCAGCGACAAACTCATCAGTGACTCGACCAACACGTACCCCTATCGAGCCTACATCGTGACACTGTTGTCGTATGGCCGAGAGGCTAAAAGTCTCAGCTGACAGCCGCTTTATTCTACCAGGACACACCCGAGCACATGGACACGGTGGACAATGTGGGATATAACAAACGGAAGGCTTTCACTGCGAACAGTGCCTCGGTGGATCTCATGGGTCGACGCACGCAGACATGTTCATGCAAGACCGGTACCTCTTGAACAAGATCCCCATCAAAATCCGACTGATACGGGCGCCTCCGACCTTCGCCTTGATGGCCACTGATGTAGAGGGGCATGCAGCTGACTATAAGATTGTCATCCAAGACGCAGTCCTGTATGTCCGAAAAGTGAAACCGAATCCAGCCGTTCAATTGGGACACATGAAAGCCTTGGAAACAAAAACCAGCCCAGTACCCTATCCGACGTGTACAAACCAAAGTGTTCTCTGTGCCTGCTGGAAATATGGGCGCCAACAAAGAAAACCTGTTCCTGGGGGAACTACCCAAGCGATTGATCCTGGCCTGTGTGGAAAATGCCAGTTTCAGCGGAGCCTATCCAGAGAATCCGTTTGACTTTAAACATTTCGGCATCAATTTTGTGGCCCTGCATGTGGATGGACAACAGGTCCCAGCCACGGCCTTAACACCGAACTTTGGGCGCGCGAATTTCATTCGAGCCTATCAGAGCCTGTTTACAGCCACCGGTCAAATTAACCAGGAAGAAGGGAATTTCATCAGTCGGGAGGACTACGGGAACGGATACACGTTGTTCTGTTTCGATCTGACCCCCACCTTAGAGAGCGACCATCAGCTGGCCCTCGCCAAGCAAGGCAATTTACGTTTGGAAATCCACTTTGCACGAGCCCTAGCGACCACCGTGAATGTAATCTGCTACGCCGAGTTTGACAACATCATTCAAGTGGAAAGGCGCGCAACGTCCTGTGTGACTTCTCCACCTAACATGGATACAGACCAGATAACCACCGTGCTGGAGAATGACCCAGAGACACGTATAGTCTTTCAAGGGGTGTTCGCCCGAGATGTGTTCCCATTAGACCGTATGTATCCTGCTGCTTACGTTCTCAACACGGACCCGATGGATCGGCCCGGTGAACATTGGGTGGGCGTGTACTTGACAGAACAGCAGGGGGAATACTTTGACCCGTACGGCCTGCCACCCCTCCATCCCGATTTAACAGACTTCATGGATCAAGGTACAGAGACGTGGTGTTGGAGCAGTCAAACGTTGCAAAGCCTGACCAGTAGCGTGTGCGGACAATATTGCTTGTTTTACCTGTACCATCGATGCCGGGGAAGACCCGTATCTACCATAGTACAGATGTTTGACGAGTACCCCAAGGCCGAGGACCGCGATGTACTCGTATATGACTGGGCCGCCCATCATTTCAATGTACAAGTCCCGTTCTGGGCTTGAATTCTTTCAATGTACACAAGCCCCCTGTTCTGGGCTTAAGTTTACAAGCCCCCTGTTCTGGGCTTCAGTTCTTTCAATGTACACAAGCCCCCTGTTCTGGGCTTCAGTTCTTTCAATGTACAAGCCCCTTGTTCTGGGCTTCAGTGGTCACGTGGTTGCTCTCACGTTGTTGTTGTTCACTGAATAAAAAAATGAGATCTCACCAAAAAACCCTGTCTTGTGTGTTTTATTCATAATGCATAAATGCCCAATGTGAAGATTCAGTCAAACTGAAATCAGTGGTGTAGGATGGGGCCAAAATGTAACCCATCAATGTTAGAATGCAAGAGTACTATAGTAAAATAGAGAGCCAATGAAATCAGCCCACAGACCAAGTACGTGTATTGGTCTAGGTTTGGAGCGGGCATTTCATTGATGTGCGTGTAAAGGAAGACGGTGAGTGAAGACTCGTCCAACACGTATAGATTAAGTTTATTACTATAAGTTCTATGTATTTTTAAATATGGAAAAACCCGGATGTAAGTCCGAACCTTGCCGAAAGGGAGACCTTTTGACCTGGATGTGACCTTTTGACCCGACATGCATCCGCGCACTGCCGGTGATGACGCGCACTTCCGGAGAACGCGCGCGCGCGCGCGCTGCGGCCGGGGCGGGCCGGGCCGGGAAAGTTGAAGGTAGTGTTTGAACCCACCAAACCACGTGAATGTTAGTCCAGGTGGATGCTCCCCCACCTAGGATTCACATGGATACCTCACTCGACACAATAGGCCCATGAGGAGCCCACCTAGACCCCAACACGTCTATTTTCATACCCTTTGGCTACCGCGCATGCGCAGAATGACCCTATTTCTACCCCACATCCACGCCATCAGATGCTCCCTCACATAGGCTTCACATGGATACCTCACACGGCCCATTCGAACCGTGAATAGCCCATCTCTAACCCAAACACACCCACACACACACCCCCAAAAATGTCTGCTTTCTATACCACGGCCAGGCTGCGCATGCGCAGACTATTGACAACGTACGAACCATTAGTGTAGTCAAGTGCTCCTGCATGAGAGCTTCAAAATAAGACCTCATACGACCCCATCGGGCCATTAGTGGCCCACCTAGACTCCAACACGTCCACCCCGTATGGACCTATACACCCATAGCCTATGGGCCTACCCAGGCCTCGGTGACTTTTTTCAAAAATTTCACCGTTTCGTGCCGGGACACTTCCTATCATGTTTGTCTTGACGAGACTAAGAAAACGAATCCAAACAACCATACCGCAAATGTATAGAAGTAGGTTTCCCAGTGGGACAAACATTGGTCCTATACCCCCAGTATGGGACTATATGGGTCTCCCTGAACTTTTTCCAAAAATTTCAACGATTCGCTCCGCGACACTTCCTATCATGTTTGTCTTGACGAGACTAAGAAAACAAATCCAAACAACCATACCGCAAATGTCGAGAAGTAAGTTTCCCAGGATGGTGCTATATCCCCCATACCCCATATAAGCATTTTCCCGTAATTTAGGATAAAGTCCGTGTTCCGTATTTTTTCAGGAAAAAATTTACATACACCCACCCTGGAACTAGGGGGAGATAACTCTATTGATAGGCGAGCCCCGTTAAGCCCGGCGACCTATATACCCCCCATACCCCATATAGGCATTTTCCCGGATTTTTCGATAAAGTCCGTGTTCCGTTTTTTTCTTTTTTTTTCAGGAAAATTTTTACATGCACCCACCCATGACTGGATGCCGCTTCACGAATGCTTCACACTGATACCTCATATGACCCCATTGGATCATTAGGGGCTCACCTAAACCCTAAAACGTCTATTTCCACACCCTTTTCCCAGAATTCCCTGTCTGCGCATGTGCAGAATGTGGACAACGGCCGAGCCCCTAGTCCAATCGGATGTCCCCTCACGAATGCTTCACTTTGATACCTCATACAACTCCATTGGACCATTAGGGGCTCCCCTAGCTCCAAAACGTCTATTTCCATACCCTTTGGCCACCGCGCATGCGCAGAATGCCGATATTTCAACCCATCACCCAGCCCATCAGATGCCCCCTCACATAGGCTTCACATGGATACCTCATACAACTCCATCGGCCCATTAGGGACTCCCCTCGATCCCAAAACGTCTATTTTCATACCCTTTGGCCACCGCGCATGCGCAGAATGCCGATATTTCAACCCCACACCCAGCCCATCAGACGCCCCTTCACGAATGCTTCACTTGGATACCTCACTCGACCCCATCGGACCATGCAGCGTATTTCCAGTCTGGGGACTACTTTTTCTCGGCGGAAGCTTTTTCCCGCGACCGCATCACCGCCAGGACCGCATCACCGCGGAGGAATACATTCCCTGCAACAATTGGAACTCTCCTGTGTTGGAGGTAGCTTTTGGTCATTCTGCCGGAACTATAGTGCACTTGACCTCTGCGACCTCCCCGTGACCTCCCCCAATATGCAAATTTTTGAGGTCAATTGGCCTCGAAAAATGTTATATATACTACTCCCGTGCCAACTCAGCGGTTTTAGGCTAGCGATCACCAGCGATGAGCCTTAGACAACTCGGCCACCGAGAGCCACTAAAAGTATTAGGTTCCTTTTCCTTAGACTAAGCCTAATGGAGAGCCAACCATATTGCCAAAAGGAAGAGTTGAGAAAGAACCAGCAACTCGACCTTTCGACAACTCATTGTCTAAGTTAGCGTCCACGATAGCAGGGTTTGCATTGCAGATGAACGATTGCGCGAGACAGTAAATGCATAGTTTCTCGAGTGCTCAATATCGAAACCGTTTGTGAAACTTGAAACGAGTAAATCTACCTCAGGGTAGTTACTTAGCACAGTTTTTAGCCTGATCGGGTTTACCAGTGTTGGAAAAGTAACTCCCTTTGCTGCTGGATTTACATATGCTACTTTACATGTAACGAGCCGGGCAGAATCCAATTGGCAACATTTGATGTAGTTCACAACCGTGGCATGTACGATAACCTGAAGTTTCATCCTTCGAAACAGATTTTTTTGTACCGATAATCAGCACTGAGGATGGGGCTCTGGTGGCTATATTGGATATTTATAGAAAAGAAAATAGTCAATAACGTTCATGCGTGCTTGACCGACTCGATCATAACAGAGCTACATGTACAGAAACCTCTTTATGGAGCCTTTATAAATATATATGATATCTATTAGCATGTATACAAGCACACATACATGTATATGGCAATAATACCATTATTGGTGACGCTCTGGCAGCCATATTGGATATTCACGTAATAAAGCTTCCAATGATCGTTATTATTTTCGTCTTGAGTCAGTCATGCTCGTAGAAAAGCAATCTCGTGTAAAAAAGCGTTTCAAGTTGTCAAATAGTCGCCAACAGGTGGTTACAGTATATATTATGGCGGCCATATTGGATTTATGCAAATTAAGGGCCTTCCGCCACCTGTAGAAATGGGCACCCATTCTGAGATCATTTCTTATGCCCAAATGAGGCTCTGTCCAAAATCTGGTGCTTTATTCCAGTCGGTCACGATCTTGACCATATACATGGTAATTTATAACCAGCGAACAGAGTGAACAATGCAGAGCCAAACGTCTCTCCAAAGACGATTGCATGGGGTTGGATACTTTGTCATTCTTTACTGCGACATCAGAGAGCTCAGCATTTAAACCCCAACCATGGAAATGAAGGTACTAGTTCCTTGATTTGCATCAATCTGCACTGTCAATATATTTACACAAGATCTAATAAACCTTCTGATCTGACATGCAGTAGTCAACCGTCGTTCATAAATATGTTCTTCGTGCATAACCAACAACCTTAATATTGTATTGTTAGGACCTGATTCCAGGCAGTTGTGAGATAGCACAAGCTAGTTTGCTATCAAGTCATGGTATTCATACAGTATAATTACCTGCGCGGTCCCATATCACATCTACATGAGGTGAACATCTCTAACGGTAAGCGCGTTTGGATGTCTATAATCCACACAAAAACCTCATGGATTCATGACTCGATACAGTCCCGCGTACAATCCAGCTATGCTATCCTCTGATGCGAATGTATCCGATACTCTTACAAAGCACATGAACACCGATTGACTTATCTTAATACCTTTTAATACCTATATACTCTTCATGATAATTTATAACTATGTCCACTTTGAATCACTTGTTAATCCAGCAAGTATAATAATGTACTTTTACTAATTACACTGTATACATTGTTTTATTGGACCTGTTATTGGGCCGTGTGCATGTTGGTTCTGTGTATGAATAAATAAATAAATGAATAAAACAAGGAAAGGTAAACGATTGGCAACCATCTTCATACAAAATTTATTATTGAAACTCCGCATGAATATCAGAAATTATACTTCTGAAAGACGGGGTATTATGCAGAAGCAACCTTTCCTCTGATAATGGGTCAGGGTAAACTTATTGGAAAGACATAACGTAATTATGAATAATGTGCACAATATCACAGTACAGACAACTATGATTTGTAATATGATTTCTCGTTTTTGACCTTATTTGATCCTTAAAGTGACCTCAAAATGATCTCAATTCCAATAATTAACGAGCTAGCCAAACCTGTGTTAAAGCACTACACTACATAAAACTAATTTAGCGTGGATACCAAGTGGTAACAAACACAAAGATGGGAAATTAAGTTAGGAACGACTTTTATCAATTTTTGACTTATTTTACCTCAAAAGTGACCCCAAAATGACCCGTAATGCCCAAAATCCGGGTGGTATCCCCTCTCACCCTGAACCCTACCACCCAAAGAACTAAATTAGTACGGATACTCATTTGTAAAGAACAAGGCCATCAAAAGTGGGATTTCGTGTCCTTTGCCGGCCTACTTTGATTATGACGACGATCATGAGTTGACAAAATCTTCTAAAACGCTTCTAGTCATTCGAAAGTTGTGCCATCCGTCTCTTTCGGTGAGATTGAACGCCCCTCTTTTGACGTAAAATTCAATGACCGGTTTGTTCCAATTCAGAACGTCAATGCCCATTCGGGAGCAGTTCTTTTCAAGCGCCACCTGTAGAACAATAAGCGTAACACAGAATAAATTATATATTCTGGAAAAATCAGTCGCCTACGCTTTCCGCTTTTAACAGTTGGGAAAAACCCGAAAGATTAAACGGCGTAATCTGACGAGAAGACGTATGTAGAGATATGGAAACCACTCGACGCGGTCGCGGATAATGTAGGACATAGTAACTCGTATCGCACTGCTATAGGAATCCATATTGACATCCATGTTGAAAGAATAATATCACACTGAAACTCCGAACAGAGCATGTCGGCTGTATGACTTCCGTTACCATGGAGATCAGCTCGAGAAGAAACACCAGGGGAAACACCTCAAATTAGAAGAGATCCTTCGCGGGTAGAATCAAGGGAATATCCATTTCATTTGGATTTACATTTTATCTTCCGATAAAGGAGAAATACAACGAGGACTATGTGAGCGGAAACACATCCTACAGAATGTGATGTTCCTCATGTGGGGCGGATCACAGTTTACAGTGGAGAGCTGTAAAATCCTTACACCATTAAAGCGCGAGGTACTATGACTTCGACGGAAAAGGCCGAGCACTCGCTAATGATATGCAAACATATCCACGACAAGAACCACCACAACCTTTCAAACAGGGTTATCTCGACTGGCAGAAGAGGGATAACCCTGTTTGGAGGTTGGAACCACCAGTGATTCAGGGATGTATACGCACATGGTGTGTCTGTATCTCGGTCAAGCATTTATTGTAGCAGTTCGTGTGAACACATAGATATTTTACATCAAATTACAATAACAAGCCAGCTAATAACCGAAATAACGTTGCAGTAGCTAGACTTTCCTTCAGAGTTTCACCTTTCCACAACATACCGGTACGTTGTGGAATCTAGTATCTAGCCTTTCAAAAATACATTTGATGTCTATTACGCAACCTTTCTCATCTAGATCTGTGACTTCTTTGCTATGTTAAAAACATCATATAATCGTTACGAACGATTGGTTGGTTGGTTGGTTGTTTGAAGTTTAACGTCGCACCTAACCTTATTGGTCACACGGCGACGATGACCCAAACAAACATATCCCAGCAAAACCCCAACCCCAACAAAAACCCAACCGTTACGAACGCGTCATCACATATAAATGCTGCATGCAAAGCGCCAATATAGTGTACAATATGTCTTAAGGATAGCTAAAACGTTAGAGGGTCAAAATTGGTAATTTTATTATTTCATTCAAATATTCACTATTTCGACTAACATTTGGTGAAAAACTGAAATCAAAATTCTAATTAGAAGTGCTTCAATGTCAGCACAGGTGTGAACATTTTTCAGCTGAAGTTTTAGCAAGTTTTTTAAATTTAAATTGGATTTTAGACCGCCTTGATGAATATACTTAGTGTAATAGTTATCCAAAATAAACAGGAATTCGAGTAGATCTCATAAGACAGATTAAAAATGTATTTGACAGTATAATTCAAGCAAAAAATCAGGATTAATTCATCAGATGTATTGCTGGACACATTTCGCCCGATTTCTAGCCTTTCATGTTTTTTACAAAATCCGAGATTTAAACGTTTATTTCTCGAAAAGTATCCATGCTACGCTTTTGAAATGTTGCATGCTAGCTTGTTACTTATAAGGTGATTTAGTAAACTTTATCTCACTTTTTGTAAGTTCGGCTTAGTTTTTTAATTATTCGATTTTTAAGACAAATGACTGTAAAACAGTGCGTTTTTTCAATGTATATTAGTAAAATAGCTGTAAAAATAAAACTAGGCAATTTTTTTGTTGGAAATTTCTCATGCTTGTTACTTATAAGGTGATCTAGTAAACTCACTCTCACTTTTTGTAAGTCCGGCATGGTTTTTCAATTATTCAACTTTTAAGACAAATGACCGTGAAATAGTGCGTTTTTAAAATTTATTTTAGTAAAATAGCTGTAAACACGAAACCAGGCCAAAAAAAAAAAAAAAAAAAAAAAAATTGAGATAAAGTTTACTAGTTTGAGTTGTCTCCTATCAAGGTATACCGGTACCATCAAAGTTGAAACAAGAGCAACAGTTTTCATGAAATTTCAATTGAAAAATTGACGCTATTGTTTTCATTCGATTTTTTTTAAATTGGAATATTTTCTACACAATAGCAGTGTCGGTTATACACATCATATAGTTGGAATCTCTACGATGTACGCTTTCATAAAATATATAGTTTATTATGATTATCTTGTATATTTATTGATACAGAAGAAAAATAGACAAATTGTCACGGGGTGCAAAAACTGCCTCTAACGGGACAGCCATCCTTAACCAACTTATGATAAAATTATGGAAATATATACAGATAAATATCCTTGATTCGCTTCTAAAATATATATCTATCGTTCTATCACTTCTTACCTTACCCACGGTCTTCCAAAGTGTCGTGCCTAAACCCTGACCTCTCAACTCTGGGTTTACGTAAATCTCACCCAGGTGAACGCACCGACCAAACCATGTCGAAAAGGTGTAAAAATACAGGGCGAATCCCGCAAGTTTTGGGCTGGAAGGATCTGAAGTGTGTCGAAATATATCACAACTCTATGACGAATACACAATCAACAATGGCTATATGAAACAAGCTGAGTAGCTAGCAGGTCCTCCGCCAAGTAGCCTGTTTGAGAGCATGCAGCATATACGCTTCCAATATCTCCTTAAATATAACTTGGAGAGTGGATATGTGTATGTGGAAAGAGACGTTTATCTGGAATTGTTGAGACAATTTGAGGAGGTTTGGGAAGCAGTAATGGGTAGTGTAACACTGGAATGTAAGTCTGTAGTTGTATATGGATTTGTGGATGGTGAGGTTTATAAATCGATGGGTGGAATAGATCAAGATATCGCGTTCACAACACAGATGAGTACAATAAGGGTGAGTGAAATCCAAGATGGTCAATGGCAGCCATCTTGGATTACATACTACCTCAATGAAAATCAATACCAATGGCTGTCTAACTGATGTGAAGCACCCTCTCGAGTTTGAAGTCGATTGGTCAAATTGTTGTCGAGATATCACGTTCACAAGATCCGAGACGGATGGAATCCAATATGGTCAATGGCAGCCGTCTTGGATTACGTACCTTAGTGAAAATCAATACGAATGGCCGTCTAACTGATGTGAAGCACCTTCTCAAGTTTGAAGTCGATTGGTCGAATTGTTCTCAAGATATCATGTTCACAAGATGTGGGATGGACAGAATCCAATATGGTCCATGGCAGCCATCTTGGATTACGTACCTCAGTGAAAACCAATACCAATGGCCGTCTAACTGATGTGAAAAACCTTCCCAAGTTTGAAGTCGATTGGTTGATTTGTTCTTGAGATATCGCGTTCACAAGATGTGGAACGGAGTGAATCCAATATGGTCCATGGCAGCCATCTTGGATTACGTACCTCAGTAAAAATCAATACCAATGGCCGTCTAACTGATGCTAAGCACATTCTCAAGTTTGAAGTCGATCGATTGGTCGAACTATTCTTGAGATACCGCGTTCACAAGATGTGGGACGGACAGAATCCAATATGGTCGATGGCGGCCATCTTGGATTACGTACCTCAGTGAAAATCAATACCAATGGCCGTCTACCTGATGTGAAGCACCTTCTCAAGTTTGAAGTCGATTGGTCGAATTGTTCTCAAGATATCGCGTTCACAAGATGTGGACGGACGGACGGACGGACGGACGGAAGGACGGACGGATGGACGGCTAGCATTTCCAAGTCCTCCCACCACTTCGTGGCGGAGGACCATAACGTGCACAGAGAATGCAATATGCTGGCATATCCGGGAACCTTAGTAGTAGGGAGACAGCAAATTCTGTCGCATTGAGGCTGAGGCTGATGTGGAGTCACACGGGGGTGAGGTCACTTCCGGTGACGTCACATCCGGGTCAAAGGCCACTTCCGGGTCTCCGGGTCAAGGGTCACATCCGGGTTAAAGGTCACGTCTGGGTCAAAGGTCACTTCCGGTCACGTGAGAGCCCAGCAAGAGTTATCTGCTCCTAAATAAGACCATGCGCTTCAGTTATTTCAATGTTAGTCCCAAGGGGAAACTACTCACAGACATTTGCGGTATGGGGTGTGGCACCTTGTTTTCTCTGTCTCGTGCTGATGGGAGGGGTCTCGAGGTCATGGGTTTACTTTTGCTGAAAAGTTCAGTCGCGGGGTGTTAGGCCCTTTCTGGCGCAATGGACAATGACCTGACACCTGGGGCAACCCACTCATGGACATATGCGGTATGGGGTGTTGCACCTTGCTTTCTCGGTTTTGAGCTGTAGGACACGATTGGGGGGGGTCTCGTGGTCATGGGGTGACTTTCAATGAAAAGTTCAGACTGCGCATGCGTAATGCATGGGCAGACCTGAGGTGAACGTGTGAGGTATCCATGAGAAGCACTCCCCGCGTACGATAAAGTCATGGGTGGGTGCATGTGATACTTTCCCCGCGTAAGATCCGGAAACACGGGCCTAACCCCTAAAATATGGAAAACCCCATTCAACCAAGTCTACATGGGTTAATATCGGTTCCCAGTGAATCGTGGCTTGCCGAGAGGTGCAGGCTGGGATATCAGGAGCATGTATTCACAGAAAAATAAAGCGAAACACCGACTTTACACCTGGTGAGTCGTAGGATGGGAATGTTGTTGGGATAGTGTATCCTCTCAAATCAAGGGAAGTAGTCCAGTTCCCCCTAGTAGTAGAGAAAGCAGAAACCCAGTATATTTGCTCTATGGCCTTTGTGCAGAGTTTTAGAATAACTACTCAGCGCCCTATCGTAACGCCTTAACGCCCTACATTAACACATTCTCCTAACGCCATTGAGATTTGGTGGTCCCCGATGTCGTCATCGCTCTACGCCGACAATACAGTTGTACAATTCAGTTGTTCCTTAGTAGTAGAGAAAGAAGAAACCCTGTATCTTTGCCCTGTGACCTCTGTGGAGAGTTTTACAGTATCGCATTAACGCCTTATCTTAACGCCATAACGCCCGATCTTAACGCCTTATTGTAACGCCCTATCTTAACGCCTTAACGCCTTATACTAACGTACCATTCTTTTTTATCTTTTGCGTGAAATTGTACCATGCTGTTATGTAATACTAACGTTTCGACAAGGTGTATGTATCAATTCATTCACGCCACGGAATAAAACAAGTTAAGATTTGGTGATCCTCGATGTCGTCATTTTTCGAAGGTTTTGCTGGGAAAAGCCCTGTCATCGCTCTAAATGTCAGGTAGAATTTTCAGGGAATTTTCTGTGGAAAAAACCCTGTTCTATTTATAGATCATGTCGATTAGAGCCAGACTGGTGGTGAAACGCGTATACGCACTGATGTGTAGTAGATAAAGGGCACTTTCGGGGGTGCTGATTATGCCCCAGGTACTTCAAGGTTATGTGCAAAGAAATACATGCAGCAAGAGACGGGGAATCCCCAGACAACGCCTTAACGCCTATCTTAACTTACAAACAGAAGCATCATCAACAGCTGCTTCTGTCCAATCAAAAGCCGTCATTTGATGTTGCATCTATGATATTCTCTCTTTCCCAGTAATATCAGACTGGTAGTGATATGCGCCTGCGCACACGAGGAGTAGTAGAAAAAGAGTTTTAGGGTGGCCCTCCATAGTTTCGTAGTAATAGTTTCGTAGTAATGTCATAATACGATACACTGCCCGTGTTCTGCTACATCATAATTCTTCTTGTCTTCTTAATAGCTTATATCTATAATACCATCCTATTCAGCATTATCAACGCTGCAAACGAGCACGTACAAATCGATGGTTGGCTTCGCCTACACGCTGATCGAGATCGTGGGAGGCGCAGGGGCATTTCACCCCTCCCTAAATAGTTGCCTTAACCACGGATCTTGCATTGTCAATTCCTTTACAGAAAATGTAAAATTCCACGATGACCGCTTTGATGACGTCACAGTGACATCTTTAAAACAGGCATTTTTTCGTCGATTTTTCGGTAAAAAATTTCGATTTTTTTATTTGTGATTTTCCTTGCAAAAACTGCATGATAAATTAGTAAACAATAGTCCGATGTGAAACAAGATAGATTTTGCTCAAGTTTCCTCCAAGAAATATGACAAAAATATCAGTTTTCTGGCGCCCCACATGGCCGCCAATTGAATTTACCCATGCATGATCCTCTACTCGAAGAGTGCAAGTAGGCTCAAAATGACCCCAATATGATAAACAGTCGCAGGGGGACAGCTTTCACTTATTTTGCCGTTCCGGAGATACAATTAGAATGGTGACCAGAAATGAATCACGAGATATCACATCACACCATTAGGCTCTGAAATAACGTAACCCGGAAGAAGATACGATCACATACACCTGATAGAAGTTTTACATCGACCTGAGGCCAAACAAAAACACGGTCAAATTCTCGTTGGAAGCAGACCTGTTCTTTCAGTATTGGACACTTACCGTTGGTATCAGTTGCCGAGGTATGTGGATTCTCTGCAACCAAACAGTGATAGAACTTCTCCTCACCAAAGCCGTCTCGCAAAAGAACTGTAGAAAGAACAAACGAGTTACTGCAGTTCACATATCACACTTAAAGGCTTGAAACACCTGCACGGTATTCCAAAAAGGCGTTTCTTTCTTCCAGAAGCCAAGTTAAACACTTTCAAAACTCGCGGTGCATTCTACAGGGTAATAACCTAGACTGGATGAGTCTCTATTAAAAAAGATACATATAGACATTTTGTCTTGGCCGAATCCCAATATGCCTAAAGGTCGAACTATTGTCTCCAACTGTGGCAGTGAAACTGTCAGAGTTACAGAGTATAGACTCTGTGTTCAATTTCTCAAACTCATGCAAGTTACGTACGCGACACTCCGGGCTTCTTGAAACGTCTCTGGGCCAATTGCTATGATGACAACATTCTTCTCTTCTAAGCTATATTAATGAACGACAATCACTGGTGATAAGAAGGACTGGTGACTTTGATACCACCTCTCCTGCAGGAATACTTCAGAATTTGTCTATCGCCACGCTGACTGCGAAATTCTTTTTGTTATAGCTGTTCTCAACAGACACCGCTCGTGATCATGGCTAAAATGTTTCCATTCCCTTATGTGCAATTGAGTATGTCAACCAATCAGCGTAAGGCTCTCAATGCATGCAATTCATACATACGGAAATGCACATGTCAAGCCTATGGCAAGCCAAAGAGCTTTTTATTCGAGAATTTCCGATATCGGAAATTCATGACCTTCAATTTCCGATATCGGAAATTCGGGGACAATTCCCGATATCGGAAATTCAAATTGTCACTGAATTTTCGATATCGGAAATTGCAACTCTAGGGTGCACTCCACACTTGCCACGGTTTCGTACAAAGTGGTGTCTCCCTAATTTTATAATAGGGAAGGTCGCCCGATTTTGACAGCAAGGGAATTCTTCTTACCTTTCTACTAACTGATATCTATAGTATCACCCTGCTGGACGTAACCATTTCTCCAAACGAGGATGTAATAATTGCTTGTTGATCGCACTCACTCGCCTCTACAGAGTTAATCGTGTCCGGAATTGAATATCTGGCGGACCAAAATCCGCACTTATTCGGTTACCTTCTGTGATTCGTTTATGGCCATAAAATTTTACAAAAAAACGAGTAGGTCGACCCCGTTTTTTCGCCATTTTAAATTGTCCTTTGGACGGAAAACACTTTAACATGCATAAAAGAAAATCATTTCATACGTTTTCGCTGGGTTGCGGGTAGAATTTGACACATTTTCATATATTTTATGGAGTTTTTCAGAAAAGTTGAAGAAGGGTTACGGAGGATTGCACGTCTTTCCTTTTCAATTTCAATAGCTCACAAGTCTCCTGAAAATAAGGGCACCAGTGTGCCCAAAATATATACGTTTACAAGGTTTTTGTTAAAGATTTTACATCTATTTACGGCCGAAGATCCGAACCCATGCCTGTTTTTAGCCGTACATCATTTAGGTGTGGAATGCACCCCTAGCTTTTGTAAAGCTTCCAGCTTTCATTTCCGATATCGGAAATTCGGTGACAATTTTCGATATGGGAAATTCTATTTCCGATATCGAAAATTGTCACTGAATTTCCGATATCGGGAATTGCAATTTCCGATATCGGATATTAGAATTTCCGATATCGGGAATTCAATTCCCGATATCGAAAATTCGGAATAAAAAGCACTTTGGCTTGCCATACAGATACATGGAAAAGAAAGAGATGTATGGCAAGCCAAAGTGCTTTTCTATTCGAGAATTTCCGATATCGGAATTAAAATTTCCGATATCGGAAATTCATGACCTTCAATTTCCGATATCGGAAATTGAATTCTCGATATCGGAAATTCAATTTCCGATATCGGAAATTGCAATTCCCGATATCGGAAATTGCAATTCCCGATATGGGAAATTAGGATTTTCGATATCGGGAATTGCAATTTCGGGGACAATTCCCGATCGGGGACAGTTCCCGATATCGGAAATTCAATTCAATTTCCGATATCGAAAATGCAATTTCCGATATCAGAAATTGTCACTGAATTTTCGATATCGGGAATTGCAACTCTAGGTTGCACTCCACACTTGCCACGGTTTCGTACAAAGTGGTGTCTCCCTAATTTTATAATAGGGAAGGTCGCCCGATTTTGACAGCAAGGTAATTCTTCCTACCTTTCTACTAACTGAGTTAATCGTGTCCGGAATTGAATATCTGGCGGACCAAATTCGCACTCTTTCGGGAAGCGAAGTAGTAGTATAAGGCTATTACGAGTCAACTTGACCTACTTTTTTGTTCCCCCCGGTGGAGGATTGAGGAGGAACTTGATCACGTGACGATCATGTGATCGTTGGGGGAAAACTACCTCCAGCACAAGAGAGTTCCAATCTAGGGGGAGATAACTCTGGGTGACTATAGTTCCGGCAACCTGTAACCTTTGTATTCATCCGCGGTGATGAGGTCTGGCCCCGGTTTTGGCGGTGATTCGGTCTCGGGAAAAAGCTTCCGCGGAGAAAAAGTAGTCCCTAGATAAAATGGTCCGATTGGGTCGAGTGAGGTATCAAAGTGAAGCTTAGGTGAAGGGGCATCTAATGTGCTGGGTGTGCGATTGAAATATCGGCATTGTGCGCATGCGCGGTGGCCCAAGCGTATGAAGATAGACGTTTTGGAGCTAGGGAGCCCCTAATGGTCCAATGGGATCGAATGAGGTATCAAAGTGAAGCATTCGTGAAGGGGCATCTGATGGACTGGGTGTGGGGTTGAAATATCGGCATTCTGCGCATGCGCGGTGGCCCAAGGGTATGCAAATAGACGTTTTGGTATCTAGGGGAGCCCTTAATGGGCCGATGGAGTTGTATGAGGTATCAAAGTGAAGTATATTTCAAGCATGGGTGGGTGCATGTAAAATTTTTCCTGAAAAAATACGGAACGCGGACTTTATTCTAAATTACGTGAAAATGCCTATATGGGGTATGGGGGGTATAGGACCATCCTGGGAAACGTACTTCTATACATTTGCGGTAGGGTTGTGGGGTCTCGTTTTACTCGTCTCGTCATTTAGAACATGATAAGAAGTGTCCCCGTGCGAATCAGTGAAATTTTTGAAAAAAGTCACCGAGCCCCATATAGTCCCATACTGGGGTATAGGATCAACGTTTGTCCCCCTGGGAAACGTACTTCTATACATTTGCGGTAGGGTTGTGGGGTCTCGTTTTACTCGTCTCGTCATTTAGAACATGATAGGAAGTGTCCCCGTGCGAATCGGTGAAATTTTTGAAAAAGTACGATATAGCCTCATATAGTCCCATACTGAGGGTATAGGACCGATGTTTGTCCCCCTGGGAAACGTACTTCTATGCATTTGCGGTAGGGTTGTGGGGTCTCGTTTTACTCGTCTCGTCATTTAGAACATGATAGGAAGTGTCCCCGTGCGAATCGGTGAAATTTTTGAAAAAAGTCACCGAGCCCCATATAGTCCATACTGGGGTATAGGATCAATGTTTGTCCCCTGGGAAACGTACTTCTATACATTTGCGGTAGGGTTGTGGGGTCTCGTTTTACTCGTCTCGTCATTTAGAACACGATAGGAAGTGTTGCGGAGCGAATCGGTGAATTTTTTGAAAAAAGTCACCGAGGCCTGGGTAGGCCCATAGGCCTATACTGCATGGCTATGGGTGTATAGGGCCATACGGGGTGGACATGTTGGAGTCTAGGTGAGTCCCTAATGGTCCAATGGGGTCGAGTGAGGTCTTATTTTGAAGCCCTCGTGAAGGAGCACTTGACTACACTAATGGTTCGTCCGTGTTCAATAGTCTGCGCATGCGCAGCCTGGCCCGTAGTATAGAAAACAGGCACTTTGGGTGCTATGTAGGGGTGTGTTTGGGATAGAGATGGGCTATTCACGGTTCGAATGGGTCGTGTGAGGTGTCAAAGTGAAGCTTGTGTGGGGTAGAGTCAGAATGGCGTGTTTTTAAATGCATGTCGCGTCAATCTGCGCATGCGCAGTCTGGCCGTAGTAGAGAAATCAGGCATTTTGGGGGTATGTGGGTGTGTGTTTGGGGTAGAGATGGACCCCTATGGGTCCAAATGGGTCGTGAAAGGTGTCAAAGTGAAGCTTGTGTGGGTTAGAGTCAGAATGGTGTATTTTTAAGTGCAAGTCGCGCTAATCTGCGCATGCGCAGTTGGTTGTAGTAAGTAAAGTGGCCATTTTGGGGCAGTACATGAAGGTATTTGGGGTCGAGAAGGCCTATTCACGGTTCGAATGCGTCCTGGAAGATGTCATCTTGTAGCTCCCGGGGTGTAGACCCCGATTTGGGGGCTGTTCACAGCATCTGTGACGTCATTGGTGACGTCATCAGTACGAGTAGTAGCGAAAGTGTGCATTTTGGGGCAGTGAAGGAAGGTATTTGGGGTAGAGATGCTTCATCCTCAGTCCGAATGCGTCGTGTGGGGTGTCATCTTGTAGTTCTCGGCGTGCAGACCTCGATTTGAGGGCTGTCCGCAGCATCTGTGACGTCATTGGTGACGTCATCAGTAGGAGTAGTAGCGAAAGTGGGCATTTTGGGGCAGTGAAGGATGGTATTTGGTGTAGAGATGGACCATCCTTGGTCCGAATGCGTCGTGTGAGGTGTCATCTTGTAGCAACGCTCACCAACACCATTCTTAATGCTTCAACGCCCAGGTGAAATAGCTCAGAAGCTCTGATATTCCATGGAATTGTCACTAATTCTTCGAAATGCAGTGACGCCCGTCGACGCCCGTCGTTACACCTTAACACTCTAACATCACACCAAGATATAGACCGGACAGAGAACAACAACAGCAACAACAACAAGGATCACACATGAGAGAACAACAACAACAAGAAGTTTTTTTTCATATAGTTTATTCTCCCCAATGTTACATCATAACATACCCACGTTGGGGGAGCCGCGTTGGGTGTATTTACAATTCAAGAATATTCTTGTCCAATCAGAGGCCACCATTTGCATCTGTCATATTCGTTCCTGTCCGTTAGATGTATTCTCGGCTACTCTTGTCAAATCAGAAGTCGCCATTTCAGAAAGTTCCATCTTCGGCCATGTTCGCTCTGAACCGTTTGTTCTAATCGTCATCGGACAGGCCAGGATACCGTTGAGGAAACATATCCTCAGATAGTTGTTTGCGCATTCTGAGTATCTATCAGTGCATGGGTGAATACTTTCATCCGATGGGGGTGGTGTGTCAGTTTAACCACGAAGAACGTAACATTGGTGACCCTCTCTACTATCCACTTGGTGTTGGGACGCTGTTCATAGGCCCATTCTAAGGGATCCACAGTGTCCAGTTGGGCCAGCATCGTCTCTAGCGACGCCCGATTGGTGATTGTGAACGGATGGTCGTACACTGGGTTGATGGCACTGGAATAGAAATAGCACAATTCACGCGTCATCTTATGGCATAAGATGTACCCAAATGCTACATTTAATGTGAAGGACGTAGGTTGGTCATTGAAGATGGCTTCCACGTAGCTGCGTAGACGGGCGAGGTCGGTCAGTCGGAAATTGTACAAGTCCAATATAGGGCGATGACGGTGGAAGGCAGTGTCGGATCATGGACCAATGGCGTCGATACATCTCACTCACTGGATGATCTTCGGGTAAGAGATCGCTGGGAACATCCACCGCATCTTCCAGAAAATGTTCGCTGTTGTCAGGCGTATGACTGGAAACAGTGATGCTAGGGACCGGCTGGATATCTAGGCTCTTCTGAGCTGTGGGTATAGGCGGGTTCTCCGTGATCGCATCACCAGTGGCACTCTCCTCCCCGGGTTCATCTTCAGTGGATCTGTCCCTCCTGGGTACCTCTTTAGTGGAAAGTTGTCCCTCATGCCGTGGTGACGGACCATGAATCAAACGCTCATGCCGTTTTAACTGACTGGGTCGTTTGAAGAGTCGACCACATTTTTCGCATGGACGCTTGGATGGCCCATGAATTGAACGTTCATGGCGCTGTAAATGATCTGGGCGCTGAAACGACAGCGTAGGCCTACATATCGTATAGCTATACCGGGCGGTTCCATCGTGCTTGGTAGCCTCATGGCGGCGCAAGTCGTGCCGGCGAGTGAATGATTTCGAGCACGTAGTACAAGTGAACATCTTGGTGGTTGACAGAGTGTCTGGTGAAACGACCAGGCCGTTTCCTTTTTATAGCAAGCTAGCTGTTGATCTATTTTTAGCACAATCAGTTCTAAACTAGGGGAAAACCCCTATCACCTCTAGCCAAAAGGGCTAATATCGGTCCCCGGGCTTATTGGGATCTGCCTATCAAGTCAATGGGGTGATGTGAATAACAACAAGTTCAGCAATGTTCATACAGTTTATTATCCCCAATGCTACATCATACCCAGGCTGGGGGAGCCGCCCTGGGTGTGTTTAGTATGTTCACAGCAAAACAAATTGAAATATCAAATACCATGTTTTATTATTTAACGCACCGTCACATTAGGTACAAGTGTTTACTGAACTCAAGTCAATGATCAGCATGTAGACATAGAGAGTATGTACGGCATGTTATGGTATTCATCAGTGCACGAGTGACGCATTCAACGGATGGCAGTGGTGGATCAGC
This sequence comes from Hanleya hanleyi, assembly GCA_036873755.1. Lineage (NCBI taxonomy): Eukaryota > Metazoa > Mollusca > Polyplacophora > Lepidopleurida > Hanleyidae > Hanleya > Hanleya hanleyi. The sequence goes on along the minus strand of JAVTVY010043488.1, from coordinate 1,782 downwards.
TTGGTAAGGAAAAACGTAACATTGGTCACCCTCTTCACTGCCCACTTGGTGTTGGGTCGTTGTTGTTGGGCCCATCCCAAGACATCCAATTGTTCCACTTGGTCCAGCATCATCTCTAGTGACCTCCGGTTAATGATGGTAAACGGTTGGTCGTACACTGGGTTGAAGGCACTGGAATAGAAATAGCGCAATTCACCCGTCATCTTATGGCATAAGATGTACCCAAATGCTACATTTAATGTGAAGGCCGTAGGTTGGTCATTGAAGATGGTTTCCACGTAGCTGCGTAGACGGGTGAGGTTGGTCAGTGGGAAAGTGTAGATATCTTGAATAGGGCGATGACGGTGGAAACAGTGCCGTGTCATGGACCAATGGCGCCGAGAGATGTCACTCTCTGGATGATCTTCGGGTGAGAGATCGCTAGGAACATTTATGGGCTCGTCCAGAAAATGTTCGATGTATGACGTATGACTCGCGGTGGGGTCCGGCCGGAAATCCAGGCTCTTCCCAACTGTAGGTATAGGCGGGCTCTCCGTCATCGCATCACCAGTGGCGTTCGTCTTCCCGGGCTTATCTTCAGTGGGTCTGACCTTCCGCGGCTCCTCTTCAGTAGGAAGTTGTCGCCAAAACCGTGGTGACGGACCATGGATCAAACGCTGATGCCGTTTTAACTGACTGCATTGTTTGAAGAGTTGACCACAATCCTTACATTGTTCCGTCGCGTCCTCGTGGAATGAACGTTCGTGGCGCAGTAAAGCATCTTCCCGATTAAATGACCGTGCGCAGGTTATACAAGTATACAGTCCATCGTTGTGGGTGGAGGTCTCGTGGCGTCGTAAATTATCTAGACGAGTAAACTTCTTCTGGCAAGTTGTGCAAGTGAACATCTTGGTGGTTGACAGAGTGACTGGTGAAACGGCCAGGCCGCTTCCCTTTAATAGCACGCTAGCTGGTGATCTATTTTTAGCACACTCAGTTCAACTATCCCCAAGTCGAGGGCCGAACCGTGACATCTTCGGTAACCTCCGTGTCTCTTTGGGCACCTCAAAGCCTGTGGAGCTCAGAGCTCGGAAGTGACATTTGCATATGACATCTGCGAGGTCACAGGGCAGTGAAGGATGGTATTTGGTGTAGAGATGGACCATCCTTGGTCCGAATGCGTCATGGGAGGTGTCATGTTGTAGCTCTTGGGGTGTAGACCCCAATTTTAGGGATAGCCACAGCATCTGTGACGTCATTGGTGACGTCATCAGTACGAGTAGTAGCGAAAGTGGGCATTTTTTAGCAGTGAAGGAGTATACACTATGTACAAATAGGATACAGATGGTATGTACAAATAGAATAGTAGTGGTATGTATAAGGTACAAAAAAAAAAAATTCTGTCAGGAGTAGGATTCGAACCTACGTCCGGCATTTCGCCGACCAGCACTTAATACCGGCGCCTTAGACCACTCGGCCATCCTGACTTTTACAGTTTTTTAGAATAGTAGTGGTATGTATAAGGTACAAAATAAAAAAATAAAAAAAATTCTGTCAGGAGTAGGATTCGAACCTACGCCAGCTCTTCGCCGACCAGCACTTAATACCGGCGCCTTAGACCACTCGGCCATCCTGACTTTTTACAGTTTTTAACTCGCGTATCAACAGTCATATAGTGTGTTCGACATTTTTTCACAAGTCCAAGTAAGTAGTGCTCACACCATCGGCCAGGACTTTCCGTTTCGGGCAAAAGAAAGTAAAGGCGTCTCGTTGCTGGATGTACGTCCGCATTTGGTGGTCCAC
>JAVTVY010043487.1:0-21060 GCA_036873755.1 Hanleya hanleyi | reverse complement strand
ACATACAATTCTCCAAAGTAGGAAATATCCATTTGAACCCTTTCAGATATAGATTCCACAAATTTTCCGGGGGAAAGCATGCCCCAAACCCCAGCACATAACAGGGCTTAGGACCTTTGACACTCACATTGCCTCTTGGGGTATCTTTCTGTACATATACAAAAGATAGTTCTTCAAAGACATTCCGTCAAACTGCAACAGAACACACCATTTTACTAAAGATTTAAAAATCCCAGGAGGGATCCTATATAAATGTATACTAGGAAAGTTGAAATTCCACTTCAAAACCTTTCTATGCTTTACTTCAGTCTAAAGTATATAGTTATCAAAACTCAGAAATATGGTTCCCAAATATGCCAGAATGTGCTGTTTCACATCTAGATTTTGTCTGTAGGTTTGCCTCTAGATCCCCGGGCAGGAATTCGGTACTCATATTGCGAGTTCTGCCTTGACGGTAATTGAACTCTGCCATTTGGAAATCAGCCTACAGGCTTGAGTAGACAATGTATATTGGGAAGTTCCAGGCTCCCCTCAAACCTGAATCCCTATTCCTTACCAATTCATACATGATGTCGTGTGAACATTACATATTACAGATGTAAATATACCTAGCTCAGATGCGAGGTATTTCCCTCTAAAATTCTGCCAATCTTTTCCATAAAAGTTTGATCTGTTTCCTGGAAACAATCTTTAGAACCTTTGTACATGTATATGAATGCAAAATTGTGTTTGTCATCAATTGTGTCAATACTGAGTTTTGTCATAGCACTTGTAATTGAAAAAGCATCTGAAGACATAATATTTGGTTTTCTGAACAATTTTAGGTAAAATGGGTCTTTCAAGAAAATATTAAGGGAAATCTTAAGGCTGATAATGATATTTTGTTGATTTAAAAAGGATATTTCTCATGTTCCTTCTCTTCCGCGAGGAATTTATCCCTGTGTACGAGGAAAGTCAGACCTTTGATCCACTTCTCCTTCTCTGTTTCTGTCTGTGCCAGCAAGTGGACCACTTTATGTTTACCACCCAGTATCAAACTGAACAGCATTTGTTTCTGCAAGTACAAACAATACACAATCATGATATCAAGGAATACATATATATATCAGTTGTCTCCTCCAGATGAAAATCCATGATTTGAGCATAAACTATAAGTACATACTACTGATATATGCCTATTGGACAATAATAAAGTCATCAACATTATGCTGAACAAAGCATATTCATAGGAAGGCAAGACAATTATCTATCTATAAGTTACTCAACAGATTCACGATGCTCAATGATTATTTTTAGATCCACAGCATATAATTTTTTTCATCTAAATGACACAATCATTCAGATAATACTAATCATGTACATGTAACAGGCCGCATCTTTGTCTGTCATGTCTGTAGGTTTGCCTGCAGATCCCCTGGCAGGAATTCTGTACTTGTATTGCGAGTTCTGCCTTGACGGTAATTGAACTCTGACATTTCAAAACCAGCCTACAGGCTTGAGTAGACAATGTATATTGGGAAGTTCCAGGCTCCCCTCAAACCTAAATCCCTAAAAATATTTGGATTTCTTTAGCAGTAAAGAAAACTTATCACTTGAAATGTTGTCAGAATGAGATTAGAACTTACATTGGAACCTTTCAACTTCTTGGAGAACTCCTTTGTCCCATCTCTAACGTCCTGAATCTGTGAAAGCCTCACTGAGAAGGAGAAAAACAAATACATCGTTGATAATTAACATGACAAAACATACTTATATCCAAATATTTTTAGGATGACACTGACTTAGTACAGCACAAATACTAAGAAAGTGTCATCTTAAAAATATAAATTTCCTACTTTCTAGGGAGTCAGTCAATACGATTTAATGTGACTTTTCACACCCGGGAACCCACATTAATCATTATAGTATAATTATAGCATCATATCATATCGTATATAATATCAACTTTAGGAGCTGTGCCATTATTCAGTCTATCAGAGGAGTAGTAAATGTATACAATCTAGACTCTGATCTCAGAACTTCCACTTTTGTGAAAGCGGTGGTGGTCACGTTGTTAAGAGCACTGGCACTTACTGCCGGCCATATGGTGCCAGGCTCTGAAGGCAATAGTTTGAGTTCCTCACAGGTCTAACATATCCACGCTAGTATCTGTGTTTTGCTGAGACAATATCATCCTAAGAATATTTGGATATAAATATTACCAATTTTCTAGATGCAATATAGTATATATATATAGAACATAAGTAATGCTCATATCGCTGATGCACAAACTTCCAACTGTTCACTTAAAAACAGACCATAAATTGGGGACTGAATGGTAAAAGTGCATGTTGTGTCACTACTTAGATTTTATCACATGAAATAAATTTTTACTGAGAACAGTGGAAGCATAATATTGTTCACCTGATACAATAGGTTTGCCAAACATCTTCTCGGAGCCATCATAACTGAGTCTATTCTTCTCTCTATCCAGGAAGTAGAAGCGTGTGAATGTTTTCTTAGGACCTTTCACTTTGATCAGATCACCTCCCTTCTCCAGCTCTCGTAGGACAGGCTCAACTGTACAAATAAACAATCACACATGACAGAGAAGGTAGACAAGTTCACTAGTAATCAATTTTATTGCAGCATAGAAGTACTGTAATGGAATAATTAGGATTTGTCTATTACGAACATCTTGCTTGTGGTGTTCACCAAAAGTCGGTGTCTCAAGGTTCTTTCACTTATATGGTGACAGTCAGTTTGGTTGGTGCAGGAAGCCGGAGTACCCAGAGAAAACCACAGCCCTTCAGCAAGTTCAACAAAAGTGGGGTTCGATATATATGCCGTGCATGCCTACATGTACATGTAACTATAACCCTTCAAAACATATCGTATTAACTAAATTATGACCTTGGTGAAATAGGTCAAGGTCAGTCCACTTGAATAGGCTTCTAGTTATTTAGTTGCATATATGTACTGTTGTGTAAATTTGAAGTGAAAAGCAAGGATCCCCCAAAATACTGCAATAACTTGCCAAAGTCAATCAAATTGAAAAGGCGTATAGTCAATTTGAAGAGCCTAGATGTAATCCTTCAAAAGTTACATCAATACTCAAGTTTGACCTAGATAAAATAGGTCAAGGCCAGTCATCTTCACTAAACTTCTGACACTGCATCATAGGTCAAGGTCAGTCATTTTCACTACACTTCTGACTCTGCATATGTTATATGAACATAGAAAACCTGACTATAATCCTTCAAGAGAAAATGTGTTAACAAGCAAGATGGCCAGACAAGGATGGACCAAGCAGACACTATCCTTCAGGGTATAAATAAATAGGCTTAGACTTCACTGTCATCACATTCCACATCGAGTCTGAACTGTACTTATACACGTGTAGCAAAAACAATAATTTTCAATGATTTACTGTATTTTCAATCAGTGACCTTGACCTTTGACTTTTTTTACCTCAAAATCAATGGGGTTCCCCTTGGACTCCTGGGTAATGTATACATTGTACTTTAAGTTTGGTACCAATTCATGACATGGAATTGGATATATCGCATGGACAAGCAACAGACAGACGGACAGATGAACAGAAATCGTGATCGCAGTAAATGACCTCGACGGTGTACAACAGACAATCTGTGAACAAAGTCCACATCAGGAGTGAGTGAGTAAATAGGATTTAACGTCGCTTTCAACATTGTTTCAGTCATATCGCGACGAACCAACTGAGCACCACCCAGCCAAGTTGTGTTCCTGCTACTTCAAAGAAGAAATCTTTGAAGCAGCATGGAAACAGACACCCTCCATCTACTCCATAAGACACTGAGGACAGCACACAAGACACAGACAGGATGTTTACATGGCATGCATGGTGCAATAAAGATATTACAGTGGTAGACATCACATTATCAAGTTCCTGTTGCTTCTCAGGCCAGAATATTTCCTCAGGACAGAATATTTCAGTATTGACAGAACTTGATTTTTGGTTATGTGTACTGCATCCATGGGAATTCATCGCAACCTTTTCTATGCATTGAAGTACATGTAGCATACAGTTCAGCCTATCAAAGTAGCAGGAGTGAGTAGTAGGGTTTAACGTCGTTTTCAACCTTGTTTCAGTCATATCATGACGGTACCTACATGTGCCAGAACACGACAGTGCTCACAGCTCCTGCATGTATTACCCTGGACACTGATCAACTCAACCAGTACAGCACCCGGTCACCCATCCAAGTATTAACCGCGAGATTAACGTTGCTTAACTTCGGTAATATGACGAGAACCAGTGTGTCCAATGCTATAAGCCATATGTCAATGGGAAACAATGTGTACTTTTCGTAAATTGCTCACATGGAATCTACATGTACATGGAACAACTATCGGTTCCATGAAATATTCTGGCCTGGTGATTCTACTCTAAATTTGAGAGGTATGCATGATTAAGGATACAGAGCCCTCCTGCAGAAACTTTTACACATCCTCTAGAATTTGTCTTCATTCTGCTAAAACTATGCCTTATACCTATAGTAATGTATATATTTTTGAAAGCGCATTTTCTAAGGATTTCAAATAAATAAATTTGCTCACTGTAAATCTCTAGGTTGTGAAGATATTTGAATTTTAAAAAATGAGCCTTCTTTTTTAAATGGCTATTTTCAAAAAAGTATTCAACTTATAGTCACCGACATGTACATCATCATTTCCTGTAGGAGGCAACTCCAACAGGAAATCCATATCTCAGTTTTGTCAATTTTGGTCTAGTTCTTCCTTTTATTGACATTTAATTGAACTCCAAAGTTCAAAACTGTGAAATGCTCAATTTTGTACAAAAATATTCCATTAAATGTCAATAGAATGAGAACTAGACCAAAACTGATAAAACTGAGACACGGATTTCCTGTTTGAGTTGTTGTCTACAGGAAATGATGAAGTAGGTTATTATAAGTTGAATACTGTTTTGAAAATAGCATTTAAAAATTTAAATTAAATTTGTTTAAAATTCGAATATCTTCACAACCTACAGGTTTACAGTGAACAAATTTATATATTTGGAATCCTGAAGAAATGTGCTTTCAAGAAACATATACATTACCATAGCTATGAGGCATACTTTCAGCTCTGTATAAAGACGTAGAGGGTTTGTAAAAGTTGGTTGAAGTTTAACGTCGCACCTAACCTTATTGGTCGCACGGCGACGATGACCCGAACAAACATACCCTGGCAAAACCATAACCATAACAAAAACCTAACCAAAACTACAGAAAATTTTGAATTTCGAAAATTAGGATCTACAGACACTGGTGATCACAATGGATCGTCAGAGAGCCTAATTTGTTTGGCACTTTAATCTACATGTACCTCATGGGGTGTTTGTAAAAGTGTGTGCAGGAGGGCTCTGTATCCTTAATATGGAATATGTCCTCTTGCAGATTGAATGCTCAAAGTTTAACCATTATTGACCCAACAATACTGTAAATATGAACTGATGCAATGTCAATATATGTACTTTAATGTCTGTCATTAACCAGGCTTTTATTATTAATAATCCATTATCTTTGGTTTGCACAGAAACATACAATATTAGCAGAGCAGTGAGAACCAACAGTACAAATGGAAGATATTAGAGGGTCATCCCCAGTGGACAAGATGTTGTTGATCAACTAAAATTTCAAACGTACTAATGCACAGGAGTATGGAAATTGTCTGGAACAATTAAAAGTAAACACACGGAATCATTGTGTACATAGGGTAGGAATACAAAACTTAATTTGTATGGTGGTACATGTAGCACAATTACTATATGTCCTCATGTAGACAATGTTTACCTTAGGTCAAATGTGGGGTATTTGTCGATGAACATTTGCGGGTGAACAATACATACAACCGTGTACAATAATGCAGAAGCAAAGTAACCTCGAAATAGTTAATGCATGGTCTCAATATTTCGAAAAAATATGACCATCAGGATCCCATGCAGTCATCGTCACATTCTGACGATGACAAATACAATTTTGTCAAAATATTGAGATATTAATATTCACCATGCGTTTACTAAACATGAGCAGTGTGACTAACGTCACAGGACCTACGAAGTACAGTAGGCATTAGGACTCGAACGCGAACTGAACTCTTGGAAATCCCCACCCCCAGTTGAAATCCTGCCTATATTAAGATGGGCACTGCCCAAGTCAGAATCGCCAGTGATTTTCATCAAAAATCACCAGAAATTTTCATTAAAAGTAGGTCAGCTCAGAACTTGTTGGTAACAGTCTCCTAATGCGCCTTCATTCCAAAATAAATAACGATCGCGGATTTAATTTTACAATTTTTTAATTAAAGGAAACAGATTGAATAATATAGGTTCAGTAGATTTCAAGCTTTACGTGTGAAAATACATTTACATCTCTTTAATGGTTTTCAGTGCCCTTGTCCAGGATCAAAACAACTTTTTGAATCACATTATTTTCCCAGCAATACAACAAATTTTTATATATAGTACTATAGTAGAAAGGTAGCATTTATGTAGTTTACGGTAATTCAACTCAAGACCCTACACCTTCTATGCACAAGATAATAATGATTCTATGTGATTCTCCTGAGCATAGCCGGTAAAGACGAATAAATAGCGTCTCTACATCACGTTGTTATCTAGATATATGAGACAACACATTTTGGGTATCGGCAATCTGATGAATGTACTATTCCGGTTTCCTTGTTTCACATTATATTCTATGGCAGTTGATCGGTGATTTTCTTCATTGATAAATGTTAAACCACCTCAGCTTCGTTGTGTGAATCGGAATTGCATTGCTGTGACACACCAACACACTCCATGGCAGTGATTCTGTATCCCCTAATCAAGGAATCAAAATGGATCAAGATTTGAAATGACAAGAGAAATTTAGACATATTTTGTTTACACATGTAATTTTTTGTTCAAATTATATCCAAGTGTCATATATAGTCAATATTCAAGAGGTACAAAAAAAACCCAAAGTATGTCCTCATATTTTCAGATTCATGCCAAGAAACTGCATTGAAAAGGGTCCATTTAGCCTACCCTGTTTTATCGCTCTAATCAGCAAATGGCGGGGTCATATTTCTGCTGTCAAGTCACACACTCTCCGATGCAAAGTAATGATTGTCCTAACTATCTGATTAGCACATTATGAAGTTGTCTTTGGTCATAGTGTACATATCATAACTCACATCATTGTTTTCTGCTATATTATTTCAATGATATGGTTTAACAATTTAAGTTATGCAAACAGCGCTGATTGTTTAAGGGTATAGCAGTAGGCCTATGCTGTCTGGCAATTGTGAAATTGTCCCAGATGCACGTTAAGATTAACCTCAGTAATAGGGCCATGTCGCAGAGTGGAATGTGTTTCAATGACAGGGTATTTTTAGACGGACAGTAACTGATACTCATTAAATGCGATAAAATGCTGGAGCAAAACGGACCACAGTTTTCTTGGCAATGATGAAATGTTTGGATGTGAAATACGATACACGTTAAAGGCTACAGTTAACATATATCTATAACAATATACTGAATTATACTCAGAATTATTTCAGATCAGAACTTGATGGTAACAATGCCCTAATGCACGTTCATGCCAAAAATCAAGGTTCTAATGTCAACGGTTCTCCTTATTTTGCCGACGAAAGGATTCGGATGGACTGACTCATTACCGGACAATTTGCGATCTGTAGCCTACTTCGTAGGAAAAAACAACAAAGTGTATTCGGAGTTACTCTGCTTTTGCATTATGCCCAGCCTATAGATCTGTGGATCAACATGAGTGTATAATGTAACATCCATGTACTTCAAACTTATAAATATATGCACAGGGAGTTATCTAGCTTTTTTTTCAGAGCTCTCCCTGTAAGGAGGGGGGGGGGGGGAGGAATTTGGCTTAATGTCACACTCAAGATTGTTTCATTCATATGGTGACAGTCAGTTTGGTTGGTGGAGGAAGCTGGAGTACCCGGAGAGAACCACCACCCTTCGGCAAATAACTGACAAACTTTCACACATGGACCAGCTGGGCTCGAACACGTGCCGGTTCAGCTGTGTGAGGCTAGCGGTCACCAGTGAAGCGCCTTAGGCAACTCTGATCTATTTAGGAGCCATGCATGCACATGCCAGGGGTAGAATTTGGATGTAAATCCGTGAGTCAACATGCGAAGATTCACCTGAAAGTCTGTTGGTATATTCAATCGGATTGGCGTAACTTTTTGTCATAAATATCGTTTTTTAATTTCATTGATGATTACACAACAACAAAATTCCTCTCTATTCAATCAAGCCATCACATAATCTAATATGGCACCTTGTCAGATAAGGAATGTTCAGTGTGTTCTGCGTACTGAAACGATTAATTGAAGTGAGACTGGGGCACATCATCCAATGGAATCCGTCGTAAGATCGAATGAGTACTGTGAAGGAGATCGCCCAATGTCACTCCCACCTATGCCACTGCTACCATGTCAGTGTTAAAAGTTGTCGTTACTTTAATTTATGTGCTTCGCATCAAAATTCAATGACTTGTATATCCGATATTCAAACACAGAAGAATGCATATATGAATGTGGAATGCTTTTAGATAGAATTACATTTTACATGTAGGTAGTAGAATGTTTGCCATGAGCAGAGGTATTCGGTCAGTACACTATAAAGTGAGTTAGTGAGTTGCAATGTACAATAATGATTTAACATCAGTTTCAACAATATATACATGTACGAGTTATATCACAACGTTTGGGTGTATTTCTTTTTCTCACCTGGGAAAATGACTTTTTGAACTCACAAACTCCACAGGTGCCCCAGTTTAGCAATACACTACATGTATCATCACATAGGAAAGTCTGTCTTGAAATATATGGTCTTTCAAAATGGCATCCCCTTCGCAACCGGCATATTTGAAAGTTGATTCTTAGGATTCTCGCATCTTGTTGGGACCACTATATTTACAAGTACATATACATGTACATATGTATTTTTATGTTTTAACTAGTCCCAGGACTGACTGTATGGTGATGATCAGATGAACTTGTTTGTTTGGATTATAATTCAGATGCCCTTTATATTTTTGTTTTCAATTATATTGAACTTTCCCACTAGTCACAATACACAACAACCAAATAGGTTCAGGAAAAATACTCTGAATATCACTCAAACAAGTGACATGTATCTTGTAAGTATAGAATGGCTCTCTTCTCTTTCACCATAATGATGGAGAGTTGCATTGATGCAGAGTGAACCAGTTGGTGGTTGAGCACTGAAGACTGAGTAAAACCACACTTTGAACACATTCTACACACAACAAGTCCATGGAGTGTAAAGTCAGTCAGGTGTATAATTACTGGGGCAGAGGGTGAATTATTATATTCACCTGTAGCTATTCTGGTCTAGTACTACATGTACATGTATGTTGCATGGACCTACAGTGAGTGATATGGGATTGGCATAATAGCATTTGTACTGGTGTATGATTACTTCCAGCTGTTCCACAACAAGAATAGACAATGATATTAATGTAAAACCATGACCAATGAGAAAGTTAATTGTGGAGGGCTATGTAGCCTATCGCTTCCAGGAAAGTTTTCTATATATGTCATCATGTACATACGTTTAAAGATAAGTCTTGCAAGGTGGAGTACCTTGAAAACACCATCTGTAAACAACTCTACATATACTTGCACAAATAACATAACATGAGCATGGAAGGAGCATCTAACTGAACACAAACTACATCAAATCAAATCTTGATAGATTTGGCTAGAACTAAAATGAATAGTCAAATACATTCGCAGTGTGTTAAAATTTGGAATATTTGAATAGTAAAATGACCTCTCAACATGCGACACCACACATGGTCTGGAGCACTGTCAAAATGGCTAGAAATATTCTTGTATTAATTTTCCATTACCTGATAAACTAATAAATTATAAGAAATATGCTGCACAACATTGAAATTGGTTGACTGTTACAGCAGCATTATTGATCTTGAAATCTCAATTATGCTACCCGACCTAGGGCAGTGTGACCTCATTCTGATTCTCCATGTTGTCCAAGGCAGAAAACAAAGTTGGGAGTTTCTCATTTATGGCTCACTTCACTCTCGCTCCTGACTGAAATTGAATATTCCAATGCTTAATCGACAGAATAAAGTCTGTCAAAAGAATCCTGATACCTGTACCTGTTACAGATACATGTATGAGCCATACAGTAAGATCCAACATTTGTAAATTTCCGGGGTTTTTTTTATTCGTATGCTGCTCAAGGTAATGTTGTTTTTGTTGATGTTATTCACAACTGGCAATCAATTTCGCCAATTAATTTCTCGAGAACACTGGCTGGGTTGACCATAATTACCCTTCTTTGGTATATCTTTTATTTGTCGCAATTAAATCAAATACGGTAACACAGGAAGCTATAATCATATTTACTGGCCAATGACAGTCGACGGATTGACTACTGTGTCGCTTGGTGTTCCAGGTCAGTCTTTAAAACATTAGGATTGTTCCACGATTTTGAATTTTGGGATCAGGCACTGAGGTACAATGTACATGTACTAGCCATTGCACCAAAAATACGCTCCAAACATTCTGAGATAGGCCTTTGGCCCAGATATTATGTATGACAAAATGTAGGTTACATGTAAGGAAAACAGTAAATAAAAGTTTGGACAGTTCGTGCACATCCACAAGGTACTACATGCAAGCATGAAACAAGTAAGTTTCAAAATTTGTCCGAAAAGTACTAGCTAACCCCTACCAGAAAGCAATACATATTGGCGAACATAGGTACAATAAATGTAACACAAATGCTTAGACCATGTCCATGACTTTACAAGGTGCAATGTAGAAAATTTTAAGATTGCAAATTTCTGATTGAGTAGGTTTTTTAAATGTTGCAATATTTTTCCTGCGTCAAAATTTTGAGAAAAGCCTCACTGAAGAACTGCAGCACGACATTTTTGTAAATGTTCATATACCATTACCAATTCAAAATTTCAACTTAATACAATACTGGTACTCAGAATGTTCCGCCCAGCTTGACTGACTGCATGCATGTATTGTGTTCATCAAGTGAGCTTGTTATACGTATATGGTCTCAGTCATGTGTACAAGACACATGGAATAAACCAACTGATACAATCTTTGGTGTCATTTTGATGTTATTTGCATAATCCTAGGTGCAAAGGATCATGGGAAACTTCAAAATGGATGTCAACCAAATTCAATCAATTAAAACTAAAGCATCAGTGCAGAGTGTACAGTTCCATGTAACCTAGTATTAGCCAGAGGTTAAAAAAGTCAAACATTGATCATGTTTGAGATATTAACTACATGTAGATATTAACAAGAATTTTGACTTTGTTGCCTGGGGTGTGTTGTAATATATTTTTCTGAAGTGAGTGAGTGAATATAATTTAACGTCGCTTTCAACAATATTTCAGCTATATCATGACGAACCAACTAAGCACCAAGCAGCATGGAACCAGACACCCTCCTAGTCCGTGAGCTACTAGGGCTCACCTTGCACCCCCACCACTACAGACCGAAACTATGTTTTTTATGTGCTTTAGGACATGTCAAATAAGAAACAATTTGTTAACAGTCGATAAACTGGGACTCACTACCCTTTTAATCACTTTGAAATTACTCCTGTGTTAATAAGTACAATTTTTGTGACAATAGGGGGTAGGGTTACAAGAATAGTCTTATCTTCCATAATTATTATCCAATCTTCATAATGTTGGCCACATATTATTCAGCATTGATTGCTGCATCGAATATTTACAAGATAATATCACTATTTGTTGGGCATGACGTCACACAGGGACCATACATACAAAAGTAGGAGTAGTAGCGAAAGCGGGCGTTTTGGGGTGCTTGAGGGTGTGCTTGAGCGATTGAGGGACCATTCTTGGTTCGAATGCGTTGTGTGAGGTGTCAAAGTGAATCCCTCGGTATGTAGACCACGGCTTGAGGGATCTCCACATGATCTGTGACGCCACTGGTGACGTCATCAGTAGGAGTAGTAGACAAAGTAGGCATTTTGAGGGTGCGAAGGAAGGTTTTTGGGGCAGAGATGGACCATGTGATGCGACTTCCAACAAAAACCATACCATTCGTCATCTACATGCAGAGAGTTACAAGATGACACCCCACACGGTCCATTTAGACCACGGATGGTCCATCTCTACCCCATACACCTTCCTTCAAACCCTCAAAATGCCTACTTTGGCTACTACTCCTACTGATGACGTCAGCAATGACGTCACAGATTATGTGGAGATCCCTCAAGTCGTGGTCTACATACCGAGGGCTTCACTTTGACACCTCACACGACGCATTCGAGCCAAGAATGGTCCCCCATCGCTCAAGCACACCCTCACGCACCCCAAAACGCCCGCTTTCGCTACTACTCCTACTTTTGTATGTATGGTCCCTGTGTGACGTCATACCCAACAAATAGTGATATTATCTTGTAAATATTCGATGCAGCAATCAATGCTGAATAATATGTGGCCAACATTATAAAGAGTGGATAATAATTATGGAAGATAAGACTATTCTTGTAACCCTACCCCCTATTGTCACAAAAATTGTACTTATTAACACAAGAGTAATTTCAAAGTGATTAAAAGGGTAGTGAGTCCCAGTTTATCGACTGTTAACAAATTGTTTCTTATTTGACATGTCCTAAAGCACATAAAAAACATAGTTTCGGTCTGTAGTGGGAGGGGTGCAAGGTGAGCCCTAGTAGCTCACGGACTATCCATCCAACCTATAAAACTGAGGACAGCGCACAAGACACAGACAGGACGCTTACATGGTGCAATGAAGACAAGTTATATTACAGTGCTAGACATCACATTATCAAGTTCCTGTTGCTTCTCAGCAAAATACATTGAAGTATTTTTATGGAAGTGTAGTAGGCTTATAGCCTATAGGAATACCCCTGGAGACAATGAGTAATCTATTGCCCAATGTTAACCTGTAACAGGTGATCAGAGTGAATACCTGATGTTTAGAAGAACTAGATGAACTGACTCGGTCACTGACTGTATACTCCACAACAGCCCATCTGCACAAGTCCAGGTATGCCCTAAATCCTGGAAGAGGGTTTCCTGGACCTTTTTGATGATTCGGATGAGTTCTCAAGTCGTCGTGTCCATTACACAATCTCGTACATTTCATTCCCAGTGGTTGTTTTGAATTAGCATGTCGGAATCTGAAGCCTGCGGTTTTCGCTTTGACACCCGATATCGATTTCAGCCTAACTTCAAAGGTAGTCAGGGCGGCGATGAAATTCAAACCAGTCAATACTCAAACCGACGCTGAGGATTGGCCTCATGAGCTGCTTCAGCGAGCTTACTGATTGGTTCAGTTTAGTGGAAACCCATCCAGTTATTTATACCCAGAACTGCTATCGGTAACTAACCAAGCCAGTGTACCGATCATAACCTATTGATTGATACATGTACATGTACACTGGCTCGCGAGGATGATAACAGCCCTGCATCAACATTTGCTCTTTACAACTTGTACTTGAACATAGCACATTGTGACGAGACCAACAGCAAAAGTTCATTTGGTTGATCCCTGCTTATCGGCTCAACTATAGTGGGTGTGATCAGTTGTATTCTGTCGTGGTATGTAGAGTGGAAATGCCTCGATCAGTATATCCATTACCTTTTAATGACCGCTCACCCATCCATCTGATATCCATCTTAGCTTGCTAAGGGCATTTCACATTCCACTTAACACTACCCTTAGCTCAATGACTTCGTTCTCCGTGTATTTCGCCCCATGTCAGCTTCCCCAAGCATCAAGTCACATGTCCACTCTATTTAAACGAGCCAATGAAATTATCCGAATTCAAATATTTTGACCTGGGAATCTCAGATGTGAGACATGTCGATTGCACTTAGGTGCTCGAGGTGCAAGACTGGGAGACCAAACCGAAGTTGTGCGAATTAGCTATTTTATTTCTTACTCTAATGGAGCATGCTTCTTTGTTTTTCTTAAGAAAAATCAAATTACAAACGGCCTAACATATTAAAAAAAAAAAAAAATCGGCAGCAGTTCACAGGAAAATGATATGATTTTTATTTTGTGATGGGGGCACTTCGAGGCCCACCAAGAGATCATTTCAATCGATCGCTTTCTGGAGGTGTGTCTTCATTTTATGGATGTGATTGCGCCGATGTCGGGTCTCACGGGACCAATCGCATGTGACCATTTGGGACACGCCCTATTACACTCAGATATCACCCGTTACCGCATGGCTATGAGCAGAAGTTTCTACGTATGATCGTGCCATGCGTTCGGATGATGTCTGATATCCATCCATTGGCCAGTGAACAGATGATGTTCGAGAGTGATATGCCACCTTCATGGGATCTGGAATACATGTATTTTGCAGGGGTTATTCTTGACAAAAAAAATTCATCTACTCAATTTCTGAATTCAATAAAAAAAAAATTTTACAAGTAAATTTTCTGTTATTAAGCTAAAACTTACCTCACTTCCACTCTTTGCATTTCTTGTCTACATGAAATATCACAGTAAGAATTTAAATGACACAGTTATCTCCCCTGCTAGTCACCTGATTGCATAGCTACCCACAATTCTACTTCCTTCTTGTTCCACTGCGATACATGGTCTGGATGTATCATAGCGGGGAGGTTGGGTGGGCATCACTGGAAGTGAGGTAAGTTTTAGCTTAATAACAGAAAATTTACTTGTAAAATTTTTTTGTTATTTGCGCTGAAAACTTACCTCACTTCCACTCTTTGCATAGAGTGCCACCGTAAGGTAGGTGGGCAAACTGATACAATCCGTGGTTAGTGATAAATGCCATACATAGTGACTAGTACAGAGTAGAAATCATAGATCTTCTACCTCACAGAGGATCCATGAGAACATACAACAGCAATAACCTGTATGCCTATGGTACACAGGGAACCTCTGTTGCTACTCTGACTTCGAGGCTGAGATGCAAGATACGCCCCCCCCTTTTTTTCGAAAGGGGCCGAGAGAAAAAATGCACTCACCAGCAAGCAGGGTTAAAACTGTACGCCCGGACTTTATCTTGCTATCTTGCTGGCCTCGGTCCCACAGACACCCGCTGTGCAGTCACAAGTGGGCCGATGGAATAGAGGTCGTCACATGCTAACGTCATGTCCCGGAGGTAGAAAGAGGCAAATGTCGTGTTTGACCCCCTCATAATGTCAGTCACTGATCTGTTAGTCCACAGAGGCCATGATGCCGCTAGTGCCCTAATCTCGTGACCCGAAACGTTTACAAGCGCGGCTTGTCTATCCGTAGCCGTGGAGTACGCTAGCCGAATCGTATTTTTGAGCCAACTCGAGATAGTATTTTTGCTTATTTCTTGTTTGGCTTTGGGATCAAAAGGGAGGCTTTGGGATCAAAAGGGATAAACAAACGCCTTCTACCCGCTCTGATCTCCTCTGTACGATTCAGGTAACACGCAAGTGCACGAACCGGACACATCAACATGTCTGATTCAAGACTGGACAAAAGGAAATCAGATAAGGCTGGAATTGTGAACTCTTGAGATATAGTATCGTAGACAGCTTGATTCTTAGCCACAAACTCAGGAACTGTTGTGAGAACTACATTACTCCATTCCCTAGGGTGTCTGACGTTCCTTCTATCGAGCGCATGCAGTTCTGACACACGAGCTGCCGAGGCAAGAGCCAACAAAAACGAAGCTTTGTAATATAACAATTTGAGATCAATAGACTCTATTGGCTCGAAAGATGCTGCCCCTAATTGCCTAAGTACAAGGGCTAAGTCCCACTTTGGCAACTTCGGAACAACCGACTGACCAGTAATCTTGTATGACTTGATTAGTCCAGATAAATTTGGATCAGTCGAAGGATTAATCCCAGTACCCAGAAGAATAGGCTGAGCAATGGCTGCCCTATACCCTTCGACCGTAGCGGGTACCAGGCCCCTATCCTGGAACAGGTGTAGTAAGAACTCTGCTACTTGAGGAATAGTGGCTCTGGATGGATTGATATCCCTCTCTCCACATCAAAGAGGACGGTCAAATTGATTGTACCATTCGGCGCCCAACTTCCGTTGAAAATCCCGCCTGAGCGAAGTGTCCTTTGAGCACTTGCACACGTGGTAATGAAACAGTCCTGGCTGGCTGTGGAATATCGACGTTCCGGGCTGGCGTAGTAGATTGTGCCGTACCGGAAGTTGTCTTGGTACGTCTACCAGAAGATCCAGTAAGTCCGGGAACCACGGCCTTGCTGGCCACCACGGAACAATTAAATAAACAAGTGTGTTCGTGGATCTTCCAGAGTACCTTCGCTAGGATAGCTGAAGGAGGGAACGCATATGCTACCATCCTTGACCAGTCCTGCGATAGAGCGTCCACTGCATATGCCGACGGATCCGGAACCGGCGACATGAACAGGGGTAATAGATTGTTGTGCCGAGTGGCGAACAGATCTATGTGTGGCATCTCCCAGACATGAGCTATTTGTTTCAGTATGGCTCGGTGAAGTTGCCACTCTGTGGGAATTATCTGATTCCGTTGTGAAAGCAAATCCGCTAAGACATTCAGAATTCCCGGGATGTGCCTGGCCAACACTGATATGTTGTTGTCCCAACACAGACCGAAAAAAAATTCCGCTTGGCTTAGGAATTGCGGCGATCTCGTCCCCCCCCCCCCCTGCTTGTTGATGTAGGACACGACTGATGTGTTGTCCATCGCAACTAGCAGGTTCTTGTCGGTCAATACGCTCACCCACGTGCGGATGGCATGTGTCACTGCCATAAACTCCAACACGTTGATATGGTACGAGCGTTCCTCGATTGTCCATAACCCGGATGTCGACCTGGACTCGAGGTGGGCTCCCCATCCTTCCATAGATGCGTCCGTGAACAGGTGATGTGACGGACGAAACGGAAGTAGGGACACACCTGGCATAACGTTGAGTGGATCCAGCCACCATTGGAGGCATTGTTTGACTAGTGGTGTTACAGGTATCCACGGATTCAACTGCCTTTCGACCCATTGATGATTGAAGTAAATCATTGAGGGACGAAGCTGCAACCGCCCTCTTGGTGTTACGTCCTGTGTTGACGTCAAGAGGCCGATTATCGCAGCAAAGTGTAAAGCCCTGGCCTGAGATAACTTGAGGAACTGAGGTATCTTCGTCGTTATCTTTAGCCATCGATCTTCTGGGGGTTTGGCGAGAGCTCGTAGCGTATCGTATTCCACCCCCAGAAATTTGCGCCTTTGTGAAGGAATCAGCTCTGATTTCTCTTCGTGTGGGATGTATCCCAGAGAAGTCAATATCCTTAAGACAAACTGTGTGTCTAGGATTAACTGCTCCTTGCAGGCATTCCTTAGCAGGGAGTCGTCGATATAAAAGTGGTACTTTATACCTAGACTGTGCAGGAATTGTGCCACTGGTGTAAACACTCGTGTGAACACCCAAGGGGAAGTGGATAGGCCGAACGGAAGCACTTGAATTTGGAAGCGTCGTTTGCCGGCCATGAATCTCAAGTACTTCCTGTCCCCCGGATGTATCGGGATATGCAGGTATGCATCCCTTAAATCCAGAGAAGTCAGCCATTCCCCTTGCCTGAGTACTGTCCGGATAGACCGGAAGGACTCCATGCGGAAATGTGGCGGTGGAGTGAGGTAGTCCTTGTTGAGGCGCTTTAGGTTTATAACCATGCGCATCTCGGACGTGTCTTTCTTGGGGACCAGAAAGACCGGCGAACAGAACCCGGGTGACGTGTCCGAAACCGGAAGCTCTATTACAGCTGCCTTCTCTATCAGCTTGTCCACAGAGGACTGTATCGCTGATAGATGACCCGTTCGTAATGGTATACGAGACGGAAGGGGATGAGCAGTCAAGGGAGGAAGCGTGTCGAACATTAGGCGATAGCCGTATCTGATCGTTCGAATGACCCACGCTTCCGTCCCGATCCTTATCCAGTTCCTCCAAAACAACTGCAGCCTTCCCCCTACCGGAAGGTCTAGTTGCTGGGGAACTGGAAACATTATGTCTCGGTGTTTCCGCCATACCGGAAGCCACCCGGTACGGCCCAAGACATCAGGAATCCTTCTTTGACTGCTTAGATTTCCCCTTGCCCTGCTTCTTATGGCCATAGGTCGATACTCTTGGCTCTAAAGAAGTAGGCGCTTGGTTATGCTGTTGGCCGGAAGCAGCCTTATTAGCCTTGGAACTAGGCGGGTTCTTCTTAGCCTTCTTCGCCTTTGGACCCGACCCGGAAGCCATAGGTCTTTTAGACGAAGCACCGGAAGCAACTGACCTGTCATGCTCTATACGATCCATTTCAGGTCGAACTTCAGCAACAGCATCACCAAACAGTAAAGAAGGAGCCGTAGATGTCTCTAGTAGACTCCTCTTTACAGCTTCCGGTGTGTAACTATGCATAAAAGGAATGAAGGCCTTTCTCCTTAAATACACTAGCATGGAAGATAGGTAGGCATTGTGTACCAGTAAATCTTCTACAGCACCGGAAGCAATCTTCTGGTAGTCAAGAACGAGGTTTATACCCTCCTGTAACTGTTCTTGACTTTCCGCGCCCGACAGCGAAAATAAACCATCCTTTATGGCTTTAAGAAACCAGTCAAGGTGATTCGTAATCGCCACTCCTTGTCGAGCAGTTTCCTCAAGTACTGCGGCCTGTTTGTTCGTGCAAGGAACATCCGGATTACTAGGGACTTTAGTATTGCTAGAGCATAAATACTGAAAGTCGCCGTTCACCTCTGCAGACCGGAAGCTAAACGGTGAGTTATGTACGCCATAACTTCGTATGTTTGGCTTCTGTACCGGGAACGGACCAGAAGATCCTGCAGGGCGGAAGCGAGCTTTTGGTCTCAACCTTATAGCACGTTCCTCCTGCGTAGTGGGTTCTGCTAAAGTTCTATGGAACAAGTGGCAAATAGAATGAATAGCAGTTGAGGCCGGAAGCGTGGTAGCCGACCTCGTAACCCGGTTTGACTCTCCTGATTCAGTTTCAATATCCCCCGCATGTGGGACCGGAAGCTGCATATCAGGAATCAAGTCATAGATGCCTGAAATAAGTTCATAATATTTCCTAGCATCCGGATCAGTATTGGTAGGTTCATTCAATTCAGAGCTACCGTACTGGTCCCTATCCACTTCCATAGCTTCCGGGGCTTCCTGCCAGGAGGGAGTATTGGAAGGGATAGTCCTCGACAAATTAGCTTCCGGTTTCCTAGACTGTTCAGTCAAAACCGGAAGCAGTGGCGTACTACTTCGGAATTGACTGGTCATCATCTCTCTCAATTCCTTCATTTCCTCACGTTGCTGTTCCATACCGCGCAGTATGGCAGCCAAAGTGGGATCAGTCACTTGAGAGTGGACCGGAAGCAAGGCCTGGCGAGGTGTGTTCACACTCAAGGACCCTCCAGCTGGACGTGAGCACGGCCACTGTAAAGGTCGGTGAACGGGCATACGAGGTCGTAAACCGGAAGCCCGTATAGGAGGACGCATCATACGATAAATTCCCGGTCCCGTACCTCGAACACCACCGGAAGCAGATATCTGACCTAAGCCACGCAAGGGCGAAGGTAGACCAGCAACCGGATGCCGCATAATTTGAACTGGTCTGATTGAGGGTTCTTGGTAACGCAACTCAGACACAGGCAAAAAATTTGACATATTATGGGTACCTGAATACATACCATACTGCCGTTGTTGCGGGAACCTTAATCTCTGGTGGCCCAGAAGGCTCGTAGACACAAACGTCTCGGCAAGGGAACGAGGAAGGCCACCAGAGTAACCGGAAGCAGGTTGAGAAAATTCAGACAGACCGGAAGCAGCAGTTAACGGCGTAACTGAGCGACCGGGAAGTCCAGGCCTCGACAGCGTCGAGGAAGGTATTTTCCCAACCCCGGACCCAAATGAAAATTTAACATTAGGCTCCTCACTGGTGCTGCCCAAGTTTTCATAATCATAAGCTGACTCCGATCGAGCGATCGGATTCCCCTGGCTTTCCCACGCTAAGCCTGGGTCCGTCACCGATTTCCCTTCATCGTCACATCCAGGTGTCCGCTCAATAGGAATCTCCACATCCACAGTCGTCGTAGTACCAGATTCCATATCTTCGATTATTCCCTCCACTTGTACCAACCGGGTCGATCTCTTACCTGATTGACCCTTCACCTGGTCTGAAATGGAAGTATCGTGAGCGGGGGGGGAGTTTGTTTATCTTTATTTACATCCAATAGGCTGACTAATGAAGACCCAGCTACTGAAGTAACAAACCCCCTAGACTCCTCGCCTACATTAGTACGCGGAGACTGTGCTACATATGTCTCGTTTGCGAGATTGGCAGGCATAACAACATTATTTCCTTCGTTAGCTGCCAGAGAACCGGCCAGATACACCTGGAATATGCCGGGCGCCCACACAATACACTCTTCACAGGCAGTGTCCCATGTACAGATTCTACCCTGGCGGCATGGCGGACACAATGAGTGAAGGTCATAACTAGGCTTGTCACCTCCACAAGACATGCATGACATTTGAGACATATTTTGAGCCATTATTACGCTGATAACTTAGAGAATACTTCCCAAAGGACTTCTTGCAGAAAATCAGACGTCTGAGGTAATCCAACTGTGAGTAGTTTCGCTAGAAAAGGCACTTTTTCACGGAGTTGACAATGTTTACTTCCAACCCTACGAAGCAGTAGGACAAGAAGGAAGTAGAATTGTGGGTAGCTATGCAATCAGGTGACTAGCAGGGGAGATAACTGTGTCATTTAAATTCTTACTGTGATATTTCATGTAGACAAGAAATGCAAAGAGTGGAAGTGAGGTAAGTTTTCAGCGCAAATAACACTCAATTTTTTTCGCGCGCCTTCAGCGCGCTAAATAATGCCTAAAACTCAATTTTTCCCGATTTTCATCGAATGAAGTATAAAAACTCAATTTTTCCCAATTTTCATCGAATGAAGTGCGAAAACTCAATTTTTAGTGCCTTTTCATCTTAGAAATAGGAA
>JAVTVY010043486.1:0-21533 GCA_036873755.1 Hanleya hanleyi | reverse complement strand
TGCGACCCATTTCGAATTTCAAATACCTTCGAGGTCAGTGACGTCTCGTGTCTATTTATAAGTTATTTGAACATTGAAGGGGCCCAGATAAATCAAGGCAGGTTCGAAGTGGGAACGTAGAAATTGGCTGGATAAAATGAAGATGGGTAATCTTGAGTCGGGCACAAAACACTGTCGGGCGTACACCGTTTACGTAAGCGGCAGTCAAAAGACGGCTGGCACCTGTGTTCAGCCAAGCGTGCAGTAATATACCGTGGAGGCCAGTTAGCAGAAATTACTATCTATAGTTGGGTATGGTTGCAAATGTGCGTTAGTTTTGATCAAAGCTCAAGAAAAACACTCGCGTGATTATTTATATGATAGATCAAACTGAGATATTCAAATCGTAACTTTGCTTATATCGTCCGGTACCTCATTCACCATCCGGTACTCTAAATTTGAAGTTAAATCAGCACGTTTTCTACCAGTTTGTTTTCTTACACGGCGCACTGCCCAGTAGTTTTTATATCGTCTGTTGCACTCTCTCGTAATGTCGCATACAATATTGTGTATGTCCCATATAAATAACGATTAAAATTTGCCGTTTTCTAAGGTACCCGGTGCACGATTTTAATCACACTCTCATCTGTCTGATTTGGAATCATCCCGCCTATCTTTCCTGGTCGGTCTCTCCCAATCTAGGTAAACCAAGATGGTAAATCAGGAGAATATTCCTTGATATTATATGGCAGTTCACTGAGACTGAGTCTTCCCCGGTATACTGTTAGAAAATTATAGAACTGGCTATGATCTTTTAGTTCTCACCGTGATAGAGATATTATACGCCGTTTTCTGTTACTGCCTGATACGCTTTCGCAGTAGGGCATTTATTTTACAACATTTCATCTGGGTTTTTTTGTATCGTTTTCTGATTAAATGATCAAGTTTTCTCCGTACCAGTGTGTTTTCATTTATCCCCTGGTACTTTGTACATCGCTCGGTATTCTCTCCCATGTTGCCTGTTGACGTCCGAGGCAAGATGTGGTGAATTATTCATGTTTTACCTGTAAATCCATTACCTTATGGTTCACCGCCCGGTAATTTTTACTTCGTCCAGTACACCCTACAATAACCCCTGGGTTCTTCTAGTTCTTTTTGAGTCGCCCGATAACCGCGCGATTCCATCTTAATATTATTGTATAGTGCTCGTTTAAGTTGATCCGCTTGACTGACCATGCAGTGTTCTCCGGATGACATTTATCGTCACGACAAATATGATACACAAAGGCAGAAAAATCACGCCAATGATATAACAACATATGCTTAATTTCGCATACAAAATTTAAGGTATATTTTATTGTACATAATAGTATATACAACCCTTATTCTGTCGTATTTCTGAGGGCTGGAGGAAATGAAGAGGTGGATGATATCACGGATGATTTCACATCCTGTGACGTCACATACGTGTCAAGGGTCACTTCCGGGGATGATCTCAGTTATGGTCACGTTTTTATATGACGTCGCGGATAAATTATATATGTGGATAAATCCCCGTCCATGTGACTTCCCAGTCAATACTGATCCCCAGTTTGATTCGCTGGGAATCGTCGGGAATGTCCGGTAATCTTAAGGTAAGACCCGGTCATCTCCGGGAATGTCCGGAGATCAGTTGAACACAGAGTTCAATCTTCCACCATCAGGGTTTTAGCCATACATACATTATGCATCATCATACAGGCAGCGATACTATGGACATTCATTAGCCAAGCTAATACAGCGCCTTGTGACCCATCCCGGTCTTGACCAATCTCAACGTCGCTAAACGAGAACCCAGATTATACACCGTACTTAATATGATCGGTTGAAAATATCACGGTTTGCATGGACCTGATAGTCCCAATAGGAACCCATTTATGGGTATTTTTCATGACACTATGGAGTGTAGCATATTATTTTTGTTTTGTTTTACGCTCAGGAATACGATGTGAGGGGTCTCGAGGCCATGGGATAAATTTTACTGAGAAGGTCTAGTCCGAATGGGTCGTGTTGAGTATCATATTGAAGCACTCGTGGGGCTGCGCCGGGCTTGGGTGGGGTATCCTGGATATGTCGCCGATTTGCGCATGCGTGGGCAGAAAATAATGGAGAATGGGCATTTGAACGAGCATCCGTGGTCCGATTGGGTCGTGTGAAGTGTCAGTTTGAAGCACTCGTGGGGCTGCTACGAAAATGTCTTTGTGCTTCGCTATTCCCTAGGTTAATCTATTGACCGACGGCGACGAGAACATGACGCCAACGTTCGTTGCACGTAGCGTTTGGACTTTTTCAAATACGACTCACGGCGGACGTTCGCGTCGCACGTCGCGTTATGTATTATTTTCAGAGCAGAACATCCATTTTCCACTTTCCCATAAGCACAAATGTCTATAATGTGCCGTATTTGATTGGTCACAAATGGCTCTGTTCAAGAACAAACTTGATCAGATGTTAAGATATTTTAGATGCAGGAGAATATCGCAAACTAGGCGAGTCATAATATTAGATGACTGTATACATAACCTGTCAATGACACAGTTGAAATGACAGAAGTCCGCCACCAAGAGTCCAACTACTGGATCGGTTACAACTAAGAATTTTAAAAAAGATTAGATGTGCGGAACAACAGCTACCCTGAATATTATTCTTGGAACATGAGGTCTTTCTGGCATCATTGATAACTGTTGACAGCTTCTGTCGGACTGGTAGTCAGCATAGTTCTATGTATACTATTATTTATCCTATTCATTTGGTGATAATTTTATTATATAAATTAGTGCTTGGATCATGGACGCGGAAATTCTTTATTGGACGACGGCTGAATATTGAATGACGTACTAGACTCTTGTGTTGTATTCCATATTATCACATACTATCTTCAATTCGTGTTACTCTCTAAATTGATATCATTTGTCCTTTTTGTCATAATATCTATATCATATATTTGTGCTGATTTTTTTAACCTTATAAAGTTATGCTGGGTATTTTCCACTTCAACAAGGACCATTATCTGCGTTTCATTGGATTACCACTGGATTACCATGCCAGTGGTGCATTCAACTTATACTCCGCATACACTATAATCACATATTATTTAACTAGGAAAGGCAAATAACATCGAGTCAAGTTGAAAATTCCTCATTGGGGATATGAAAATAACCCGAAGGATAAGGGCTCCCCCTGCGGCGGGGGGAATAGCTGGTGATGTGTATGAGTTTAATAGAAGCATTTAGCTTTAAAGTGTTCTAATTGTCTATACACGGAAATGAACAATAGCTTTTTAAGTTAAACGTTACGCCAATTCGGTGTCTTAGGCAAATGTAGTGCGGTAACTGGAAAATTTTGAGACATTATTATAATAACATGACCAAACAATACAGATTATCACTAAATAAATCGTCAATAACAACACAACAAGAGAGACTATAAAATATGTCAATTCTTCCTTCTCTATTATGTAAACAAGTGGCCGTCGAGGAATCGGTTCTCTTGCATCACCGCTCTTTTCGCCTAGCAGATGTGTTCTGCAAAATGGAAGTGTACTACATGTGCTGACCAACAGGGGATTGCCGGGTTTTATGTAATACAGGGAACCATTTTATTTACGTTATTAATCTTGATACTTCATATTCATGTTTTGAGGAAAAAAATTCGATACATCTAACCCCCAGTTTTGAATTTTCACTGTGTCGTTCTCACTCTTTTTCCTATGACCCCCTCCCCCATAATTCACACATTGACATACACAACTCCCAGTCGTTGAATTCAACCAAATTTGTTTATCTTACAATTTCGATTTGACCGCCAGTTGTTGCGTAAAGATGTTGGCAAACAGGCGGAGTTGTTTCTAAATCCACAGAGCTGATAGCTAAACAATATCAAAACTGTCTTCGTGTCAAATCACGCTTAATTATTTCAGGGAAAAAATTTGGCGAGGGAGACATCTTATTGCTGGGTTCGTATATACTATAACCATTCCCACATGTCCTCATAATATCTCAGTGATATCTATAATTAATTATGAATTGTTATCTTAAGTATATGTAATTCGATGTTGAGATGTTAGTTTGCTCAGTCAGTTTGCAGAGCAGTTAAAATTGTGTTTTTTTGGTGAAGTTGGGTTATGGAAGCATGCGGTTTTTTTCTGTCCTCAAATGGGAATATTAGGAGTTCTTGCCAATACAAATGCCGTTGATATAATATAAGCTAGGGTACGTCTCTTAACCATTTCATTCTTGAGTAAGACAATCTTATATTACATGCGATACTTTCGGTCCTCCAATTTCGAAATACTCATATTCACTCAATTTATTCATCCAAGAAAACAGAAGTTAAGTATATTACCAATAACAATCTCGTGTTGCGATTCTTGCTCTCTGTATTTTATCAATTGTAAGTGGATAACTCACCACACTTACCAATAGGGAATTATATTGCGGATGAACTGTGGCAAGGAAGAAGACTTTTTTCGATATAATGATGATATATTATTAGCGAGTAAAATTTTGTAAAAATATTACTCATATTTTATTTACCAAATCTCTGTATTAGTGCAGTAATCTGGCCACGTTGATTAAATTTCCCAAAACGTTATTTTGTTGTTCCAAAACAAAGTTCGATGTGTGCGACTGTATTATCGGCATTTTCCTTTTATAAAATACACAGGTATCTTCTGTTAATAAGAGAAAGCAAACTCAACAAAATACAGCAGATGGCAAGCGAATATTTAAACAGGGGTGTCAGTTGGGTAGCTTGTTATACTATGCGCAGTGCATAGTGGGAGCGAGACGTGAATCGTCCAAATATCAGCAAAATATAAT
Source organism: Hanleya hanleyi (assembly GCA_036873755.1). Taxonomy (NCBI): domain Eukaryota; kingdom Metazoa; phylum Mollusca; class Polyplacophora; order Lepidopleurida; family Hanleyidae; genus Hanleya; species Hanleya hanleyi. Next base: position 16,695 of record JAVTVY010043486.1, on the reverse strand, counting down.
AGAACGGTTGATTTCGGCTTCTATCGGCTAGGAAATCCGGTTTCAGGCATGTCAGGCCAACCAGAGGGCGAAAATTCCTCTATCGGTTGGACACATCGATAACATGTAATATGATCTTCCTGGCTGTAGAACTAAAGAAATCGCCGTGATGTCCATGTCAGGATTAGCAAAATTTCGCCAAACAGGATTATGAGCGGCCAATCACTTCCAACGGCGAGGTGCGGATGACCGAGGAGCTTATCGGGATTTCGGCTCATTCGGACCAACAAACGGCTATGGGTGACTTGTAATATCTCCAGCTTATCTGGGGGTTAATATTTTAATGGTGTTTCAAATACCAACGTAAGTAACTGAGCTACCGATTTTAAATAGGTAGATAATAAGTCACGAAAAAGCCGATATAATCCAACTGACGGGTGTAAGAGCCAACATTGGTAATGGTGAGCGATTCAGACCAAACTCTGACTCATAGTGTAAATAGCTCTCTGTTTCGATCATATCTTTCCATTGTCGATATAACATATATACATTGCTGTCATTTAATTTACCTCTCCATTCCTGTAAATACTGGTCTTCTAGACGTCGTTTAACAGCAGAATATAACCAATTAATACTCGGAAAACATTGATTATCCCAAATGTTACTAAAACCACAGGAATCAAATATACTTTTAACAAACTGTAACCATTTGCAAGTGTATCCTTTTGCATTGAATACATCTAACATGAATTTGTAAACATTTGCAGACAATTTATTTTTAACATTTAATATCAATTTACACCAAAATTTCACGATACGAAGCTTAATTTTGACAATAAGTGGATATCTCCCCGTTTCTCCATAGACAATTACATTGGGAGTATTCTTTTTCAATTTCAATACAAATTTATAATATTGGAGCTGCAATCGTTCGATGATGTCTACGTTCTCAAAACCCCATATTTCGCTACCATATGTCAGTATCTGTACAACAATATTTTCAAACATTTCTATATATATTTCCAAGGGAGCCTTTAAATATCTACATCTTTTAATCACAGCAAACATAGCCTTGCGAGCTTGATCAACTAAGTACTTTCGACATTTGTAAAAATTACCGTTATATGAGAATAACACTCCTAAATACTTAAACATGTCTACAATTTCAATATCATTTCCATTTAATTTGAAACTGAATTTGTTGCTCGAAACTTTTCTTCTACTGAATATAATTACTTTAGTCTTGGGTACATTAATCTTAAGCTTCCAGATATCACAATATTCACACATATTATCAAGCGATAGCTGCAATCCTTGCGCACTATCCGAGACAATAGTCGTGTCATCTGCATACAATATAATCAATAACTTAAAAAATACATCACATCTGTTTTGATCCTCATTATTATTGAAAATATTCACATTCTTTGAACCACGACTGAGCATAAACTCTGATAAATCATTTAAATAAATTGAAAATAAAAATGGCGACAAGCTTTCGCCTTGGCGTACACCACAATCGCTGCTGAAAAAATCTGATATACAACCATTTTTCATAACACATGACTTGATTCCATTATACATATTTTGAATAACTCTTAAAACCGTACCATCTATACCAGATTCGCGTAGTTTGAGCCATAAGCCTGATCTCCACACTAAGTCGAATGCATTCTCAAAATCGACAAATGCACAATATAACTTCTTATTCTGCGAGAAACATAAATCTACTATTGACTTCAAAAGAAATATATGGTCGCTTGTACTATGTTGTTTCCTAAACCCGGCTTGATTTTCCGATATCAAATGAACAGATTCTGCATAGCTATTTAGTCGTCTATTTAAAATACTTGTGAACACTTTACCAATACAACTCAAGAGAGATATTCCTCTATAACTACGGGCTAGCTTGGGGTCGCCTTTGTTTTTGTACACAGGTGTTATTAGCCCAAGCAACCAATTATTGGGAATTTCACCAGAATTTAACACCATATTAAACATCCCGGTAAAAATCGGAAGCATTACAGGTAAACTAGCTTTTATATGCTCGTTTTTTATTCCATCAATTCCCGGTGACTTATCGGTCCCGAGATTATATACAGCTTCTTCTACTTCTTCTTCCGTTATTGCCCCATTTAAAAATTCTATATCATCAGACACATCCGGGTCAGGGTTAACATTAGGCACATTATGAGATTCTGTTGCATCTATGTTACATCCTAATTTTGAAAAATGATCAAATAAATCATTTAATGTTACTGGACAAACTTTATTAACCTTGCCTTCGTTCAAAATATTCCAATATTGTTTTGAGTCCTCTGTCTTTGCCGCGCGTAATTTTTCTTTCCTTTCGTTATTATATTTTCGAATGGCATTTTGAATAATTTTCTTATATGTCTTTCTCGATTCTAATAGATTCTCCTTGTTCTCATCTGACTTTTGCTTACTCAATTTTCTTCTAACCCTTCGATAATTACCCCGAGCTTGCCTACACTCGTGAGTAAACCACGGTTTATTATTTTGTTCGCACTTGTTTTTTCTGTTTTTCATGCCCATTGAATTGAATACACTTTTTTTAAACATTTCTTCAAGTTTTCTGCTAATATTCTCCACATTTGCGCTGTTCGATTTCATTTCATCCATTATTTCAACAATTTCGTCTATATTAAAACTATTTACAAAGTCTTCTTTTTTATCAGGATTCCATTTACATGACTTGAGTTCATCCGCAGCTGATGGGAGGGTTGTCACACTGACTGAAAGAGGTTCCATCACTGCAGGGCGATGACAAACACCGATTCCAACATGAATACAAGAATGTACATCAGATAAAAACATATTAAAATCCAATATATCAAAACTCCTTATATGACTCATCAACAACGGGTCTCCAATTACATAGTCTACAACTGTAGAATCTTTACATGTCGTTTTACCGAACATTTTGTCATTTCCACATCTTCCATTAAATATAAGTATATCCTGGCTTTTGCACATTTCTAATAACCTATATCCATAGGTATTGGGCCTATGCGTATCCTGAGAATAACGTTTCAAGTCAAACCCCATTTCTTCAATTTTCCATTCTGGTTCTAAGTCATCCATTCCTACCTGCTCACGTATATTTTTGTCTATGAAAACATAATCGTCCATTGTACTGGTATATGCGTTTAAGTCACCAAATAAACATAAATAATTGTCATTGCTATAATTATTTTCAAAAATATCGTTTTCTATGATATCAAACATATCTATACTAGAGTATCTTGATCTCTCTGGGGGAACGTATATGGCGCCACATAACGAATTCTTATCTAAGCCTGTTAGTGCTTTGTTAACTGTAAACCACAGACAGACATCATTTGTGATTGGCTGGATATTGACAAATTTTAACAATTCTAATTTCACACATACACCTATACCTCCAGATCGATAGTTTGTGACTGCCTTTCTATTGTTTAAAAATAATTTATAGCCACAGACCTGCAATTTGTCATTTAATATATCTAAATCTAAATCATCTGTTTTAGTCTCTACCACAGCGAAAATGTCAAAACTTGACATAGTGTCCGTGAAATCATCATAGTTCAACCTGTTTTCAAATCCACACACATTTAATAGACCTATGTTCAATACACTGTTCAAATGGGTTGATTCCTCACATGCTTTAAAAGAAAAGACATTCTCTTCAATGTGGGTGTTCACGTGAATAGTTTTTTCATTCGTTTCACACTGTTGTCCAGGTGTGTGAGCTGGTCTCCCGCCAGGCACGTCCTAGCGTCGCTCACTTACCGGGGTGATCGGGATCTCACGCACTATTCTTCCGTTGCACAATAGTTTCGCCGGGTAGACAATAGTTGCTTGTTCACCTCTTTGTTTGCGTTCCTTGAGTTCCGGCAGTAGCTGTTTTCGCGTCAAGCGCACTTCAATGGGAAAATCTTCGAAAACGCTGAATGTTTTCCCAGCAAGATTTCTGCTCAGCGACCGCACATTTTCCCTGTCTGGATATTGTACAAATGCAGCGATAATTGGTCTGTTTATTCCTGGTCTTTGCCGTCCGAGTCTGTGAACACGCTGGAAATTAATGTCGTTCGTCTGAGATTGACTTAGCCCCATTTCTTTTTCAATAAAGTTTTTCAATGTATTTGGACATACTTCATCTTGCTTTTCCTCGATACCACCGAATATCAAATTATTTCTTCTTGATCTGGCCTCTAGGTCAATAACTCTTGAGAACATGCGTTCAGACATAACCTCAAACTCGTCCTTGATTCGCTTGATTTCTTCCTCCACGCCCTCCAACTTTTTCACTTGTTCTGTAAGTTTGTCAAACTTCTCATTCAGAAACTGAATGTTTGTTTCTATCTCAACTGAGTTCTTAGAATGTCTGGCTACAGTATTCTCTACATCGCTAAGCCTTGCATTCATCGACAGTGCCAGCTTTTCCAAATCATCCAGTTTTGCTAGCTTAGATTCAATCGAATCCAGTTTATGCAAAATTTCGGTTTGAACAGACGGGGGGAAATATGACTGGCTTTGTGGGAAAGAACTAGGCATCGGTGGTGGTAAGAAGTTAAAACCTCCTACCTGTTGGCCATAGAATGCTGACGGATTTGGGATCATAGTTGGCGATAAGTTTGGAAATCCATTGAATACTGGTGGCTGCATTACAGTCGCCCCTGGTGTTTTTTCAGCTGAATCAGGCGTGTTCGCCATGGAGTCGTCTGAGATAGAGCTTTCTGCTGTTTTAGGTCGCTTCTTTCCTTGCTTCTTCTTGTGGTTAGTCATCTACTCCGCTTTACAACAAAACAGACGAGCGGTTAATTAAACAAGTCGGTTTTCAAACATATAACAGCAACAACAACACCATTCAACCGGCAGCACCGCGAAAACACGTCCGCTCTCTCTGACTTCTCACCTCTCTCTGTCACTCACAATAATCAGATCGTGATTAGCCCTTTGTCTCATGATCACAAGTTAATGATTACAATCATCTCGTCATTATGTGCGGGGGTTAAGGCGTATAATGTCTCAATGCTGTCCGAACATAAGCTAGGCATATACTTGTCACACTGTTGAGGTTTCCGACTCATCAGTTTTGAAAAAAGTCGTGTCAGCAGTCACTCATCTGCCACAAGTCAGTTTTGATTCCGGGCTATATAAACCGTGACGGCCGTGTTTAATCATATCGCAATCATTTTGCAATACAGAAAAGTCAACCAATTGTCCAGAACAAAATTCCTGACATGGGGAACCACGCCAAATTGTATGCTGGTCTTGAAAAAGCAGAATCATCCTTTCAGAGAGCCTGTGAGCAGATCGTCTTTCTCAACAAACGGATAGAAGAGTTACAGCAGCGTTACGACAAGGCAAATAGAGAGGGCCGTAAATCATTCCGTTACAACCTCCGCCTACAAATAGCAGCTGGGGAAGGCCTCCGGAATACGTTCTATGAATACGCCTGCAACAAAGCTGACCTTGTGACAAGTCTTCGGTGAACGCTGTATGGACCAGAAGCTGTGGATGACATGCTTGAGGAGATGGAAATGGACGAGGAAAATGTCTGATCATTGAAATCTTATGATTTTGAAAGAAAAGAAAAGGCTCTTTTCAGAGCCACTCACTTTCTCCCGAAAGAGGACTTCAAACTAAGCACACAATTAATATATAGCATTTATACATAAATTGCCCATGCCGAACGGCTTCCGGTTCTCGTTATACATTATTTTAATCTACCACACTCACTCATTCATTCACGGAAAGAGGAAAGAAATAAAGCTTGAGCAGTTATCAAAACAACCATGGAAACCGAGAGAAACGATAGTGGTAATAATTCTACGTCATATAGACTTAATGCACATGCATGCAACACAGATATCATAAATCTTTCAAATTCTACGTAACTTTCAGAGCGATTTGTGTATGGAAGATGGAGTCACGGAGCGCAAAGTTTGGGACAGTCTTGATTGGGTGATATTTTCTTTTGAGATAGATCGGGCCAATAGTTTTATTTGTCGTGCATTTAATAAACATGAAATAACTTGCTGGGTAATTATGTAATAACTTATCATATTCGATTTTTTATGCGGAACTGCACAGACCGGTAGAGTCATATATAAATTGTAGCCACCGCAAGTTCGCAGTTTATGCGCAACTGCACAGACCGGAAGCCCATATAAATGTATCTACCGCAAGTTCTCTTTTCGGAGACGGTGAAGCAAATTGCGCAATTATACTTGAAAACGTGTGCTTCGGATGCAGGCATATTGTAGTCTTTTACAAACCGAAAGCGTATTTGTGCTTATTACAGAAAATTCGTAGTTTCGGTCTTGTCGTTATAGAGTATCCGCGCATATAGTGCGAAATGATACAAAAAAGCGGGAAATTGTAGCAAAGAACATAGCATCCATACGATTTCTCAAAATAATATGTCAGGGCGATTTGCCACAGTATAAACCAACCTAATAAAGTGCCATTTGATAGAATTGTAAATAATTTGTTTAATGATTCTCCTCTGTCATTCACAATAATCAGATCGTGATTAGCCCTTTGTCTCATGATCACAAGTTAATGATTACAATCATCACGTCATTATGTGCAGGGGTTAAGGCGTATACTGTCTCAATGCTGTCCGAACATAAGCTAGGCATATACTTGTCACACTGTTGAGGTTTCCGACTCATCAGTTTGAAAAAAAGTCGTGTCAGCAGTCACTCATCTGCCACAAGTCAGTTTTGATTCCAGGCTATATAAACCGTGACGGCCGTGTTTAATCATATCGCAATCATTTTGCAATACAGAAAAGTCAACCAATTGTCCAGAACAAAATTCCTGACATGGAGAACCACGCCAAATTGTATGCTGGTCTTGAAAAAGCAGAATCATCCTTTCAGAGAGCCTGTGAGCAGATCGTCTTTCTCAACAAACGGCTAGAAGAGTTACAGCAGCGTTACGACAAGGCAAATAGAGAGGGCCGTAAATCATTCCGTTACAACCTCCGCCTACAAATAGCAGCTGGGGAAGACCTCCGGAATACGTTCTATGAATACGCCTGCAACAAAGCTGACCTGGTGACAAGTCTTCGGTGTACGCTGTATGGACCAGAAGCTGTGGATGACATGCTTGAGGAGATGGAAATGGACGAGGAAAATGTCTGATCATTGAAATCTTATGATTTTGAAAGAAAACAAAAAGGCTCTTTTCAGAGCCACTCACTTTCTCCCGAAAGAGGACTTCAAACTAAGCACACAATTAATATATAGCATTTATACATAAATTGCCCATGCCGAACGGCTTCCCGTTCTCGTTATACATTATTTTAATCTACCACACTCACTCATTCATTCACGGAAAGAGGAAAGAAATAAAGCTTGAGCAGTTATCAAAACAACCATGGAAACCGAGAGAAACGATAGTGGTAATAATTCTACGTCATATAGACTTAATGCACATGCATGCAACACAGATATCGCAAATCTTCCAAATTCTACGTAGCTTTCAGAGCGATTTGTGTATGGAAGATGGAGTCACGGAGCGCAAAGTTTGAGACAGTCTTGATTGGGTGATATTTTCTTTTGAGATAGATCGGGCCAATAGTTTTGTTTGTCGTGCATTTAATAAACATGAAATAACTTGCTGGGTAATTATGTAATAACTTATCATATTCGATTTTTTATGCGGAACTGCACAGACCGGTAGAGTCATATATATATTGTAGCCACCGCAAGTTCGCGGTTTATGCGCAATTGCACAGACCGGAAGCCCATATAAATGTATCTACCGCAAGTTCTCTTTTCGGAGACGGTGAACCAAATTGCGCAATTATACTTGAAAACGTGTGCTTCGGATGCAGGCATATTGTAGTCTTTTACAAACCGAAAGCGTATTTGTGCTTATTAGGGAAAATTCGTAGTTTCGGTCGTGTCGTTATAGAGTATCCGCACATATAGTGCGAAATGATGCAAAAAGCGAGAAATTGTAGCAAAGAACATAGCATCCATACGATTTCTCAAAATAATATGTCAGGGCGATTTGCCACAGTATAAACCAACCTAATAAAGTGCCATTTCATAGAATTGTAAATTATTTGTTTAATGATTCTCCTCTGTCACTCACAATAATCAGATCGTGATTAGCCCTTTGTCTCATGATCACAAGTTAATGATTACAATCATCTCGTCATTATGTGCGGGGGTTAAGGCGTATACTGTCTCAATGCTGTCCGAACATAAGCTAGGCATATACTTGTCACACTGTTGAGGTTTCCGACTCATCAGTTTTGAAAAAAGTCGTGTCAGCAGTCACTCATCTGCCACAAGTCAGTTTTGATTCCAGGCTATATAAACCGTGACGGCCGTGTTTAATCATATCGCAATCATTTTGCTATACAGAAAAGTCAACCAATTGTCCAGAACAAAATTCCTGACATGGGGAACCACGCCAAATTGTATGCTGGTCTTGAAAAAGCAGAATCATCCTTTCAGAGAGCCTGTGAGCAGATCGTCTTTCTCAACAAACGGCTAGAAGAGTTACAGCAGCGTTACGACAAGGCAAATAGAGAGGGCCGTAAATCATTCCGTTACAACCTCCGCCTACAAATAGCAGCTGGGGAAGGCCTCCGGAATACGTTCTATGAATACGCCTGCAACAAAGCTGACCTGGTGACAAGTCTTCGGTGTACGCTGTATGGACCAGAAGCTGTGGATGACATGCTTGAGGAGATGGAAATGGACGAGGAAAATGTCTGATCATTGAAATCTTATGATTTTGAAAGAAAACAAAAGGCTCTTTTCAGAGCCACTCACTTTCTCCCGAAAGAGGACTTCAAACTAAGCACACAATTAATATATAGCATTTATACATAAATTGCCCATGCCGAACGGCTTCCCGTTCTCGTTATACATTATTTTAATCTACCACACTCACTCATTCATTCACGGAAAGAGGAAAGAAATAAACCTTGAGCAGTTATCAAAACAACCAAGGAAACCGAGAGAAACGATAGTTGTAATAATTCTACGTCATATAGACTTAATGCACATGCATGCAACACAGATATCGCAAATCTTCCAAATTCTACGTAACTTTCAGAGCGATTTGTGTATGGAAGATGGAGTCACGGAGCGCAAAGTTTGAGACAGTCTTGATTGGGTGATATTTTCTTTTGAGATAGATCGGGCCAATAGTTTTATTTGTCGTGCATTTAATAAACATGAAATAACTTGCTGGGTAATTATGTAATAACTTATCATATTCGATTTTTTATGCGGAACTGCACAGACCGGTAGAGTCATATATAAATTGTAGCCACCGCAAGTTCGCGGTTTATGCGCAACTGAACAGACCGGAAGCCCATATAAATGTATCTACCGCAAGTTCTCTTTTCGGAGACGGTGAAGCAAATTGCGCAATTATACTTGAAAACGTGTGCTTCGGATGCAGGCATATTGTAGTCTTTTACAAACCGAAAGCGTATTTGTGCCTAGTACAGAAAATTCGTAGTTTCGGTCGTGTCGTTATAGAGTATCCGCACATATAGTGCGAAATGATGCAAAAAAGCGCGAAATTGTAGCAAAGAACATAGCATCCATACGATTTCTCAAAATAATATGTCAGGGCGATTTGCCACAGTATAAACCAACCTAATAAAGTGCCATTTCATAGAATTGTAAATTATTTGTTTAATGATTCTCCTCTGTAAGTAAGTAAGTTGTTTATTCTCATCACCTTAGATACAAAGGTACAGAGTAATACAATATAAATTAGAAACCTTGTATTTACAGTGACGGGGAATTTAAATTCCCCAGGCGGAGACCGTAGTCTACCTTTACACAACAATTCTGTCTATATAATATCTTTTGCACTTCTTTTTATATATTTCACAATTTAACTTTGTATTGATTTCTTTTTACTGTTCATTAAACATGACATTTTGAACATATCTGGATTATTACAGTATTTTCTGGGTAATGATTCCTCTCGTACTGTTCCAAAATATGGACATACAAGCAAGTAATGGTACTCGTCACCTATGACATTTAAATTACAATTTTTACAAACTCTCTCGTTTAAATCTACATTATTAAATCGTCCAATATTTATCTGTAATCGTAAGTTCCCTGCTCGAAATTGACACATTTTAATAGCTTGGTTGACTGGCAGATTGACTAAATAGCTCTCTGTTTCGATCATATCTTTCCATTGTCGATATAACATATATACATTGCTGTCATTTAATTTACCTCTCCATTCCTGTAAATACTGGTCTTCTAGACGTCGTTTAACAGCAGAATATAACCAATTAATACTCGGAAAACATTGATTATCCCAAATGTTACTAAAACCACAGGAATCAAATATACTTTTAACAAACTGTAACCATTTGCAAGTGTATCCTTTTGCATTGAATACATCTAACATGAATTTGTAAACATTTGCAGACAATTTATTTTTAACATTTAATATCAATTTACACCAAAATTTCACGATACGAAGCTTAATTTTGACAATAAGTGGATATCTCCCCGTTTCTCCATAGACAATTACATTGGGAGTATTCTTTTTCAATTTCAATACAAATTTATAATATTGGAGCTGCAATCGTTCGATGATGTCTACGTTCTCAAAACCCCATATTTCGCTACCATATGTCAGTATCTGTACAACAATATTTTCAAACATTTCTATATATATTTCCAAGGGAGCCTTTAAATATCTACATCTTTTAATCACAGCAAACATAGCCTTGCGAGCTTGATCAACTAAGTACTTTCGACATTTGTAAAAATTACCGTTATATGAGAATAACACTCCTAAATACTTAAACATGTCTACAATTTCAATATCATTTCCATTTAATTTGAAACTGAATTTGTTGCTCGAAACTTTTCTTTTACTGAATATAATTACTTTAGTCTTGGGTACATTAATCTTAAGCTTCCAGATATCACAATATTCACACATATTATCAAGCGATAGCTGCAATCCTTGCGCACTATCCGAGACAATAGTCGTGTCATCTGCATACAATATAATCAATAACTTAAAAAATACATCACATCTGTTTTGATCCTCATTATTATTGAAAATATTCACATTCTTTGAACCACGACTGAGCATAAACTCTGATAAATCATTTAAATAAATTGAAAATAAAAATGGCGACAAGCTTTCGCCTTGGCGTACACCACAATCGCTGCTGAAAAAATCTGATATACAACCATTTTTCATAACACATGACTTGATTCCATTATACATATTTTGAATAACTCTTAAAACCTTACCATCTATACCAGATTCGAGTAGTTTGAGCCATAAGCCTGATCTCCACACTAAGTCGAATGCATTCTCAAAATCGACAAATGCACAATATAACTTCTTATTCTGCGAGAAACATAAATCTACTATTGACTTCAAAAGAAATATATGGTCGCTTGTACTATGTTGTTTCCTAAACCCGGCTTGATTTTCCGATATCAAATGAACAGATTCTGCATAGCTATTTAGTCGTCTATTTAAAATACTTGTGAACACTTTACCAATACAACTCAAGAGAGATATTCCTCTATAACTACGGGCTAGCTTGGGGTCGCCTTTGTTTTTGTACACAGGTGTTATTAGCCCAAGCAACCAATTATTGGGAATTTCACCAGAATTTAACACCATATTAAACATCCTGGTAAAAATCGGAAGCATTACAGGTAAACTAGCTTTTATATGCTCGTTTTTTATTCCATCAATTCCCGGTGACTTATCGGTCCCGAGATTATATACAGCTTCTTCTACTTCTTCTTCCGTTATTGCCCCATTTAAAAATTCTATATCATCAGACACATCCGGGTCAGGGTTAACATTAGGCACATTATGAGATTCTGTTGCATCTATGTTACTTCCTAATTTTGAAAAATGATCAAATAAATCATTTAATGTTACTGGACAAACTTTATTAACCTTGCCTTCGTTCAAAATATTCCAATATTGTTTTGAGTCCTCTGTCTTTGCCGCGCGTAATTTTTCTTTCCTTTCGTTATTATATTTTCGAATGGCATTTTGAATAATTTTCTTATATGTCTTTCTCGATTCTAATAGATTCTCCTTGTTCTCATCTGACTTTTGCTTACTCAATTTTCTTCTAACCCTTCGATAATTACCCCGAGCTTGCCTACACTCGTGAGTAAACCACGGTTTATTATTTTGTTCGCATTTGTTTTTTCTGTTTTTCATGCCCATTGAATTGAATACACTTTTTTTAAACATTTCTTCAAGTTTTCTGCTAATATTCTCCACATTTGCGCTGTTCGATTTCATTTCATCCATTATTTCAACAATTTCGTCTATATTAAAACTATTTACAAAGTCTTCTTTTTTATCAGGATTCCATTTACATGACTTGAGTTCATCCGCAGCTGATGGGAGGGTTGTCACACCGACTGAAAGAGGTTCCATCACTGCAGGGCGATGACAAACACCGATTCCAACATGAATACAAGAATGTACATCAGATAAAAACATATTAAAATCCAATATATCAAAACTCCTTATATGACTCATCAACAACGGGTCTCCAATTACATAGTCTACAACTGTAGAATCTTTACATGTCGTTTTACCGAACATTTTGTCATTTCCACATCTTCCATTAAATATAAGTATATCCTGGCTTTTGCACATTTCTAATAACCTATATCCATAGGTATTGGGCCTATGCGTATCCTGAGAATAACGTTTCAAGTCAAACCCCATTTCTTCAATTTTCCATTCTGGTTCTAAGTCATCCATTCCTACCTGCTCACGTATATTTTTGTCTATGAAAACATAATCGTCCATTGTACTGGTATATGCGTTTAAGTCACCAAATAAACATAAATAATTGTCATTGCTATAATTATTTTCAAAAATATCGTTTTCTATGATATCAAACATATCTATACTAGAGTATCTTGATCTCTCTGGGGGAACGTATATGGCGCCACATAACAAATTCTTATCTAAGCCTGTTAGTGCTTTGTTAACTGTAAACCACAGACAGACATCATTTGTGATTGGCTGGATATTGACAAATTTTAACAATTCTAATTTCACACATACACCTATACCTCCAGATCGATAGTTTGTGACTGCCTTTCTATTGTTTAAAAATAATTTATAGCCACAGACCTGCAATTTGTCATTTAATATATCTAAATCTAAATCATCTGTTTTAGTCTCTACCACAGCGAAAATGTCAAAACTTGACATAGTGTCCGTGAAATCATCATAGTTCAACCTGTTTTCAAATCCACACACATTTAATAGACCTATGTTCAATACACTGTTCAAATGGGTTGATTCCTCACATGCTTTAAAAGAAAAGACATTCTCTTCAATGTGGGTGTTCACGTGAATAGTTTTTTCATTCGTTTCACACTGTTGTCCAGGTGTGTGAGCTGGTCTCCCGCCAGGCACGTCCTAGCGTCGCTCACTTACCGGGGTGATCGGGATCTCACGCACTATTCTTCCGTTGCACAATAGTTTCGCCGGGTAGACAATAGTTGCTTGTTCACCTCTTTGTTTGCGTTCCTTGAGTTCCGGCAGTAGCTGTTTTCGCGTCAAGCGCACTTCAATGGGAAAATCTTCGAAAACGCTGAATGTTTTCCCAGCAAGATTTCTGCTCAGCGACCGCACATTTTCCCTGTCTGGATATTGTACAAATGCAGCGATAATTGGTCTGTTTATTCCTGGTCTTTGCCGTCCGAGTCTGTGAACACGCTGGAAATTAATGTCGTTCGTCTGAGATTGACTTAGCCCCATTTCTTTTTCAATAAAGTTTTTCAATGTATTTGGACATACTTCATCTTGCTTTTCCTCGATACCACCGAATATCAAATTATTTCTTCTTGATCTGGCCTCTAGGTCAATAACTCTTGAGAACATGCGTTCAGACATAACCTCAAACTCGTCCTTGATTCGCTTGATTTCTTCCTCCACGCCCTCCAACTTTTTCACTTGTTCTGTAAGTTTGTCAAACTTCTCATTCAGAAACTGAATGTTTGTTTCTATCTCAACTGAGTTCTTAGAATGTCTGGCTACAGTATTCTCTACATCGCTAAGCCTTGCATTCATCGACAGTGCCAGCTTTTCCAAATCATCCAGTTTTGCTAGCTTAGATTCAATCGAATCCAGTTTATGCAAAATTTCGGTTTGAACAGACGGGGGGAAATATGACTGGCTTTGTGGGAAAGAACTAGGCATCGGTGGTGGTAAGAAGTTAAAACCTCCTACCTGTTGGCCATAGAATGCTGACGGATTTGGGATCATAGTTGGCGATAAGTTTGGAAATCCATTGAATACTGGTGGCTGCATTACAGTCGCCCCTGGTGTTTTTTCAGCTGAATCAGGCGTGTTCGCCATGGAGTCGTCTGAGATAGAGCTTTCTGCTGTTTTAGGTCGCTTCTTTCCTTGCTTCTTCTTGTGGTTAGTCATCTACTCCGCTTTACAACAAAACAGACGAGCGGTTAATTAAACAAGTCGGTTTTCAAACATATAACAACACCAACAACAACACCATTCAACCGGCAGCACCGCGAAAACACGTCCGCTCTCTCTGACTTCTCACCTCTCTCTGTCACTCACAATAATCAGATCGTGATTAGCCCTTTGTCTCATGATCACAAGTTAATGATTACAGTCATCTCGTCATTATGTGCGGGGGTTAAGGCGCATAATGTCTCAATGCTGTCCGAACATAAGCTAGGCATATACTTGTCACACTGTTGAGGTTTCCGACTCATCAGTTTTGAAAAAAGTCGTGTCAGCAGTCACTCATCTGCCACAAGTCAGTTTTGATTCCGGGCTATATAAACCGTGACGGCCGTGTTTAATCATATCGCAATCATTTTGCTATACAGAAAAGTCAACAAATTGTCCAGAACAAAATTCCTGACATGGGGAACCACGCCAAATTGTATGCTGGTCTTGAAAAAGCAGAATCATCCTTTCAGAGAGCCTGTGAGCAGATCGTCTTTCTCAACAAACGGATAGAAGAGTTACAGCAGCGTTACGACAAGGCAAATCGAGAGGGCCGTAAATCATTCCGTTACAACCTCCGCCTACAAATAGCAGCTGGGGAAGGCCTCCGGAATACGTTCTATGAATACGCCTGCAACAAAGCTGACCTTGTGACAAGTCTTCGGTGAACGCTGTATGGACCAGAAGCTGTGGATGACATGCTTGAGGAGATGGAAATGGACGAGGAAAATGTCTGATCATTGAAATCTTATGATTTTGAAAGAAAAGAAAAGGCTCTTTTCAGAGCCACTCACTTTCTCCCGAAAGAGGACTTCAAACTAAGCACACAATTAATATATACCATTTATACATAAATTGCCCATGCCGAACGGCTTCCCGTTCTCGTTATACATTATTTTAATCTACCACACTCACTCATTCATTCACGGAAAGAGGAAAGAAATAAACCTTGAGCAGTTATCAAAACAACCATGGAAACCGAGAGAAACGATAGTTGTAATAATTCTACGTCATATAGACTTAATGCACATGCATGCAACACAGATATCGCAAATCTTCCAAATTCTACGTAACTTTCAGAGCGATTTGTGTATGGAAGATGGAGTCACGGAGCGCAAAGTTTGAGACAGTCTTGATTGGGTGATATTTTCTTTTGAGATAGATCGGGCCAATAGTTTTGTTTGTCGTGCATTTAATAAACATGAAATAACTTGCTGGGTAATTATGTAATAACTTATCATATTCGATTTTTTATGCGGAACTGCACAGACCGGTAGAGTCATATATAAATTGTAGCCACCGCAAGTTTGCGGTTTATGCGCAACTACACAGACCGGAAGCCCATATAAATGTATCTACCGCAAGTTCTCTTTTCGGAGACGGTGAAGCAAATTGCGCAATTATACTTGGAAACGTGTGCTTCGGATGCAGGCATATTGTAGTCTTTTACAAACCGAAAGCGTATTTGTGCTTATTACAGAAAATTCGTAGTTTCGGTCGTGTCGTTATAGAGTATCCGCACATATAATGCGAAATGATGCAAAAAAGCGAGAAATTGTAGCAAAGAACATAGCATCCATACGATTTCTCAAAATAATATGTCAGGGCGATTTGCCACAGTATAAACCATCCTAATAAAGTGCCATTTGATAGAATTGTAAATTATTTGTTTCATGATTCTCCTCTGTCACTCACAATAATCAGATCGTGATTAACCCTTTGTCTCATGTTCACAAGTTAATGATTACAATCATCTCGTCATTATGTGCAGGGGTTAAGGTGTATACTGTCTCAATGCTGTCCGAACATAAGCTAGGCATATACTTGTCACACTGTTGAGGTTTCCGACTCATCAGTTTTGAAAAAAAGTCGTGTCAGCAGTCACTCATCTGCCACAAGTCAGTTTTGATTCCAGGCTATATAAACCGTGACGGCCGTGTTTAATCCTATCGCAATCATTTTGCAATACAGAAAAGTCAACCAATTGTCCAGAACAAAATTCCTGACTTGGGGAACCACGCCAAATTGTATGCTGGTCTTGAAAAAGCAGAATCATCCTTTCAGAGAGCCTGTGAGCAGATCGTCTTTCTCAACAAACGGCTAGAAGAGTTACAGCAGCGTTACGACAGGGTAAATCGAGAGGGCCGTAAATCATTCCGTTACAACCTCCGCCTACAAATAGCAGCTGCGGAAGGCCTCCGGAATACGTTC
>JAVTVY010043485.1:0-21944 GCA_036873755.1 Hanleya hanleyi | reverse complement strand
CAACAAATTTTAATAATTATGATTATAGCAGAATGATTGCTAATTTGAAAACAATGCAGTAATAAATAGTGTTGTGCTGTGCCAGAGACTATGGGGAAACAATCCACCACCATATAACCAAATATACTGCAACATATTTTCCCTTCACATGAGTGCATTGCTGAGGGTTGATTGTGGTACAGAAATGAACCAGTGTATTCAAGAGGTATGAAAATTGGTATTTCATACTCTAAGTTAGAGACATTGTAACCAGTTTCAGAAATTATAATAATGTGTATGGACACCCAGTGTGATATTATCCTGGAAAATGAAACCGACATTGTTAGTTTGTGTGGTGAGGAGTTATCCTATTGCTCCAGTGTGAACATCCAATATACCTACGACCACTAATTTAACTCCAAATCTTTCCTGTACCAATCTCTCTCCAGTGGCATAACGGAAACTCCTTCTTCACCATCATATTCCACATTGTACAGTGTGTACTTGATGAGGCTTCTCTCATCTTCTTCATAAGTTGGCTTGGCCGAAGGGTCACTCGTACCAACCACTCGTCCGGTGTACCACTTGTTCCGCTTTGGGCCCACTTTGAACCGATGGCGAATGCGCTTCCCACAAACGTCAGGCATCGGCTCTTT
The DNA here is from genome assembly GCA_036873755.1 of Hanleya hanleyi. Classification (NCBI taxonomy): domain Eukaryota; kingdom Metazoa; phylum Mollusca; class Polyplacophora; order Lepidopleurida; family Hanleyidae; genus Hanleya; species Hanleya hanleyi. The sequence goes on along the minus strand of JAVTVY010043485.1, from coordinate 21,309 downwards.
TCGCTTTGGATTGCGGCAATAGTCATCCATCGATGGTGCAGTAGAGCTGGAAGATTCATAGTTGCACAGAAAAGCTTTTTTTTTCTCAGCGATGAATTGACTTCTCTCTGTGGATGGAGGGATCGGTTTGACCGTTGTTTCTGGTAGGAGACTCTTCATGTGGGTGGAAATTATGAACTTCAAATTGTCTACCAGCGTTTCATTGGGCAGTTTTTGCCCATGTTGCGTTAGGAAAAAACGGGATCTTGGCACACGTGGCTTGATGACATTTTTGAAGAAATTCAACTGACATTTCAGTGCATTTGTTATTTCAACTGGTGTAGTGCACTGATTGACCAGGACATCAACATCTTCAGGAACCCTACATTGTCCACCTATTGCTGTTATGTTATCCAGACTTCTTTGCTGTGTCATGGCTGCCTTATCTTCCTTCCTTTGCTTTTCCTCCTTCTTGTTCTGCATAACCTGCATTCGTTGCTGTTGAACTTCCTGGCGTTTGTTTTTCCAAATTTCCTTGAACTCGGTGGCCTTCTGTCTTGCTGTAGAAAAAAGTCTGCCACGTTCTTCTACTTCTTGCCCAGCTAGCCATTCCCCAGTCTTGTTATAGGCCCAAAGAACTGTGGACTCCATATGCTGCACTGTCGCATTTGGCTTGAAACTTCTCAAGTATTTGAGCAATGCAAATTGACTTTCACCAATTGAATTGGACTTCGGCACAGACTTAGATTGTTCTCTCAATTCCCCTGAAACACTTGCGTGATCCCCACCCGGAAGTTGATGGCTTACTTGCCGAGTGAAGACAACAAGGCTAGCTGTTGATATGATGCCGAGAGCTTCCAGGGTAATATCGAGATGGGGGGTGTCAGCTGTCAACAATGGTGCCTGGAACATGCCACTTGTCAATGGAGGTATCTCTGCTCCAATCTGGAAGCCCTCCGCCAGGATACACGTTGGATCTGTGCTAATAGATTCCAGGGTCTGCTGTATTGCTCTCAAGATGGGGTTCATGTCCAGGATATGTGTTGTTGTTTCCTCTTCCAAGATGCTGCGATGGAATGGCCCTGTTATAAACTTGTGAAACACAGCCACAGCCCTGCACACTGCCAGAAGGACACCATCTTCAATGTCAGCCTTGACGGCTTGCACAAGCATATTGCTATGGTGGGTGAGTGCCAAGAACTCCTTGAGATTTGGTAAATGGTAGATTAGAGCAGCTGCATTCTCTGTTAAAATGTTGAATCGGTTGTGCTTATACGGTGTAAAATAGCACTTACCCACTCCAGTGGAAGATAAAAATGCTCGGAAATCTTGCGGAAGACCCGCAGATGCATGACCTTTAGTGGAGACCAGGGAGCAGACACTTTTCACAACTTCGGATGAAGCCGAGGACTCTAGCTGCCGAAATGTTCCGTCGGGTACCTTGAATCGTCCCAGAGGTATTTCCCCATCAATAGAAAGGATGTTCTCGTAATCCTTTAGTCCGACTTCGATGGCTTCGGCAATGCCCAAAAGAACATGTAGCAAGCAGAACCATTGGTTTACCGTCACTACCTTTTGCTGTTCTCCGTCACTCAGCTCCTCCCACCCATCATGCGCCTTCTCAAGCAAAGAGCTCCTCAGATTTTCCAGTTCTCCCTTGAATTTCTTATTGACAACGTGTTGATCAGTCATCATGTTTCTGAAGTTCAGTATCAGCTGAGATGATATGTGGTCTTTTTCTTCTTTGGAGTTTCCCAATATGTCGGTATACTCTGTCATCAGTTCTGTGAATTTTTCCATGTGAGTTTCTGTGTCTCCCCCTTCTGTCTCTATCATGGCCAGGGACACACTCCCACATCCAGCAACAGATGACTGGAACCCCAGATAGTGATGCTGGTGATCTGTGGTCCCATCGAAATGCAACGTGTTGTTTTGATGTTGTAAGAGAAGTTTTCCAGCATGGATTTTTCCGAGGATATTGGCCTCCATCACAAACCTCTGTATGGTGGGATTGCTGGGGAGGGGACTAACCTCCGTTGCGAACAACTCTTCAGCGACAACGCGAATACAGGAAGCTATGTTCCGTATGCCAACTCCCAAGCTGTGTAAACGCATACACGTTGCTCTAATACAATCTGTGAATTTGCCATTCTCTACTGTACACAATTCATATCTGTCCTTAAGGAGGTCTTCTATTTCAGAATGGAGTTGATTATTAACAACTTGACTGTTTGTCAGCTGATTTCGGAGTATTGTCGTATCAACCTGGTCTGTTTGCACCTCCAAACGACACTGGTCGGCCTTCTTCTGGTTATAGCTAACCTTTTTTTGGAGGTTATGCTTCTCCAGGCGTGTTCGGCTGTGAGAAGCCATCATCATCATCTTCTCTTCTGCCAGCTTACCCACCTCTGCATTTAAATGAGCTATGGCCTTTTCCTGTGCCTTGATTGTTTCCACTTTTCTCTTCTCCCTCCTCTCAAAATTTCCCACATCCCAGTGCTTCAGAGCTGCTGATGACCTCAGTAATTTGTTTTTACATTCAGCATACTTTTGCTCCATAGTCGTCAACCTTTCCATGACCCTGGTTCTTTCAAATTTCTCTGTCTCCAATTCATCTATGACGTCATCTACCTCCTGATTTAGTTTTGACAGCTCCTCTATAGCAAGAGATTTGTCCTCGTTTGCAGATTTCTTCTGGTCATTAAGTACCCTACACCTCTCCTGCAACTTCTCATTTTTTGATTTTAGTGAAACCACTTCCTTGTTCAGTTGCACTTTGACTATCTCGTCTTCTGATTGAGGCGTGGTGTCGACAGAGATGGGGAAAATATTTTGCATGAATGCATCCCACTGGTCCGCATTTCTTCTACTACCCCGAGGAAGCTTACATTTTTCGTCAAACAACTTGTTGACCAGGTACTGCATCTTTTTTGGACATGGTGTGGTTTCGCATACATTCAAATTAAACAACCAATCACTTAGCGTCTTCCATGGCAACTCATGTTTTAGCATATGCTGACGCAATTCGAGTACCACCCCATTGCACACAGTTCGAGGCATCTTCTCCCTAGTACCAGATACTTGAAGGGTGGGAATGGTAATACCCATGGCGGTGCAGTACGGTCCAATATCTGTGCGACTGTTCATCTCTTCCTCGAGCCATGTAACAATGTTCTCAGGATGGGCTATATGTTTCTTTCGCTTCAACTGCTCCTTAATAGTGCTAACCCGCGGAATACAAGTTGCAGAAACACCTGGTTTCAGTAGGGTAAATGTGCTGGGAAGGATGTATTTTAACACTTTACCTGATGACTCGCAGGTATCTACTATTCCTTTGAGCAGCCCATATGTGACCTTACAGGAGGAGTTCCAATAATCTACCAAATTAGATCAATAAAAGGGACTCGGAACAGTTACAGATGTCCTGTGGTGTTAACTGTATATCTTCTTTTCCAGACAAGACAGATCTTTTCACAAAGCAATATATCCAGAACTTGTCATAAAAACTGTTACATTCATTATGTGCCCGTTGACAATAATCAAACAGTCCAATCACCAAGATAAAAAGAAATCCACATTATCTCGGACTTGGACATTAGTCACATCTGTCAGGCATGGAGTGGACCTTCACAGAATGACTCGTCTTGTCTGGGAATAACGTAACTGAAGTCATAAACTACACTATGTTACCCTGTGCTGTTTGTCATATACTTCTCTTATGTACTTGACTTTGTTTTCATCTAACTAATGAAAGCAACACTCACCAGGAATTGTTCCATTATCCACAAGTTCCTGCAAGTCATCCTTGGACCAATTTGGAGTCGGACTCTCTGCTTCTGCCATTGTCTGGAAAGATATCCAAATTACAAGTTAATGAACAAAACAACCCAAAAATGGCCTTGTAAAAGTTGAACTATTAGAAACAAAGACCAGAGAATAACCCCTAAATGATTAATGATCAGACGCTTTGAAGCTTTCCTGGTTTTCAATATTTGGCTTGTATAACAAAATACCCCTCAAACAAGCACCATATTGTGTATCTCCTTAGCTGACACTGCTATTCATGGCAGTAAAACTTTCAAAAATATTATGCATTAGAGCAGGAGTTCTCATCTGACAGAAATACATGTATGTTATTAATTCTGTATGTGTGCAATAAAAAAATAGTTGGAAAACCAACAGTCTGATCGAGTTTCTGCATATGGTCCTTGTCTGTTATTCACTTATTGTGTCAGTTTGTTGTGGTGGACCTGACATCTATCTCATGATTACAATATACCTCATGAAAGGTTGCACACCACCACTTCAATAGTCCATGCTGCGGTGATCGGTTGGAATCTCTGTGCACTTCAACTGGAATGGAAGAAAATGGATGTTACAACAACCAGGATTCAATGTCCATAGATTTTCTCAGCTGTGTACACATGTGACTCCCATGAGCTGGATTAATGTTTATGGGCATATACTGAGTGACATGATAAACTGAACATTCTCCATACTTGTAGACGTACTTATAACCAACCTAAAACCACCGTGGGAAGGGGTTGGAGTTATGCATCAAAATATTGTGTATTGGTGGTAGTATACCCTAAGGTTAACAAGGTATGATCTGGATAATCAATTTTTACGGATCAAGCTACCACTAACCTTGCAAAAAAAACGACTCTTATCACTGAAAATTGGGAACTAGTGGCACAGTGTGGCAATCTGAAATGACAAGAGAAGACAAATATTACATTTAATTTTTGACTGGTTTCTTCATTGGAAAAATTGAGTTCTTGTTTCAGTGCATATGAGACTGACAAGAGCATGCACAGTGTTGAATGAAAAATATATGAAAATTGGAGTAAAGTGTTTTATTTCTATACACCTTCAACCTTTTCCTGAATTGAAATAATATTTGTTTGGATGTTCCTGTCATTTTTGGGTTATTTTCGCAACATATTTCTTCTGAACGTAAAATGAACTGTTTTTTTTTATATATTGTACATTCCCAAGGAATGAAGTTCAATTTAATGATGCTGAAAATGCCGTTAGAATGCAGAATATACCACATATTCAACGCTTTCCGGGGTATTTTGCCGAAAACACATCAGGAGAGATAATCTTATAATCTGGGATATTTTTCCCCCTTTAATTATTCACATTCATCGCCTAGGCGGCCCTGGACCCTCGCCTGTTGTGCTGTCATAGTCGATCCCCCTATGGGCTTTCGATAGATCCGCCCTTGGAAATTAAAAACATTTGCACCCCCCCCCCCCTTTGAAATCATAGTCACACCCCTGGTATTTGTGTTTGAAAAGGAAATGGACCTGGCATATATCATATGATAGTATACCTCAACATAGCATGCAAATCATCATTCCATGTGTCCACTTCAATAAATATGCACTTTATCTGGAATGGAAGAAAATGGATATAATATTACCAAATGAGCATTCCAATATATTTTAGGTTGAGCAAATACACTACAAACATAATGAATACATTTGATTTCTTCGTAATTTTCTGCTATTCCCTGTATTTTCTGTGCATTTAACAGAAACCTTTCATTTCTTCCTTGTACATTCTACTGAAATAACTATTTTATTCAATGAAAGTCGAAGTAATGAAGAATATACCACATATTAAACTCTACCTACGATGTTTCACGAAAGCACATCAGGGGAGATAATATGAATTATATATGAATTATCTCCCTTTAATTGTTCCCATATGTCGCATGGCGGGAATGTATTGTGGAGCCCCCGACAAATTGAACTACCAAATTTTATCGCCAATTCTACCCGGCTTGCGAGAACGATCAGTTACATATAAAGCTATCTGTTCCACATCTTCGAATTCGTTTTCGAATGAATTACTTCCAGTGTCCCGCCGTTACGGCAACTCACCGACTACACAGCCCAGTCAAACAATTACCTCTGCACTTCTCAGGGTTAGATAAGTCGCCGGGCAACAACTTGTAAAGCTAGCCTATAACGGTCTATACGGGGCCTGACACTAGGCCTGTTGTATAAAACAAGTTTGGTATGATTTTCCACATAATAAATGGTGAATTATTATGCTAAGTTATTCGCAGAAAAGTAATGGACTGTAAAAGTGCAGAATCGCTAGAGTCAAACCAGGCCAAAAAGTACGAATAGTTCCGCTAACTCCGTAACTCCAAACAAAAATGGTGACCCCCTGACAGAGAAACTGTTCGTGTCTGTAGCTCCAGTTTTGAACAGAAAGGTGAGTATTTTCATGCGCAAATGGACGCACTAACTCGTTCCTTTCATATCTAATGTTGTATTTTATTGTTTATCTTTGAAATTGGGTCTACACAGTGTCCCATGTTAGAGCAATACGGAATTTTTTTTGTCAACACTTTTCGCACTTCCGGTGGACTAGCCTATTCTCATGTTGATAGACTAACCGCCAGTTATGATAATATCCTGGCAATTGGTGATCTAAACTATGACTTGCTAATTCCTGAAAAAAGTAAAACGTTAGCTGATATCTGTGATGTTTTCGATCTTACAAATATAGTACAAGGTGCTACTTGTTTTACAAAGGAAGCACCACCCTCACTAGTGGGTGTTATTTTAACTAACAAGCCACATTCTTGTTGCAATAAATCCAATTTCAGTTGTGGAGTAAGTGATGTCCATAATTTGATTTCTACTCAACTGAGAGGTCTAATATCAGTCAAAGACAGCAAACTGAAGAATTATAGAAGTTTTAAGGAATTCGACCAGAGTCACTTTCTGGAAGACCTAAGTCACACTCCTTTTCATGTGGCCCACATTTTTGATGATATTAATGACGTATATTGGGCCCATGAGAAAATGTTAATGGAGGTAGTTGACAGACATGTTCCAATGAAGAGGCGCAAACCAAGAAAACAATCGGCCCCTTTCATAAATCAGAAACTCCGTAAAGCAATTTTTAAAAAGCGGATGTTTTACAATAGATATATTAAAGTCAGGTCTACTGCCAACTGGAATCTTTACAGAACACAACGAAATTATGTCACAAAAATCAGAAGGCAATCTATCAAAACCTACTTTATGGAGAGATGTGAAGGTGGCCCTAAATCAACTGATTTCTGGCCAACAATCAAACCTTTCCTAACCAATAAAGGGGTTATAGGCAGTGATACTATTATCCTGAAAGAGAACGATAATATAATTAATAAACAAGAAGTTGGTGAGATTATGAACGATTATTTTGTTAACGTTGCCAAGAACATCGGCACGAATTTCGACCCCAGTCACGAAACCCATCCCAGTATTGATTGATTGATTGATTGATTGTTTATTCACCATTTCATCAAATGTATATACAAACATAATATCTAATACGGCTGCATAAATGGCGGGAATAAAACCCCAGGGGGGCTTGTTCTATCTCAAACTGATAATATTTAAGAAAGTATGCGACTGGCTACAGCAGGGTAAAAAAGATACAGGCAGGTGTTCAGTTTCTGCTGCAATTATTTACGATATGTATATATAAATATATGCAGTAAATATATGTATAAGGTGAATATATAATCGAGATCAGGTGCTGTACATATAGTGAAATTCTGTCAATTTGATAATTACAAGCGTCTAGTCCGTCATTCATAATCCAGCCGTAGTCCATTAGAGAATATCCGCGTCCATAATCCAAAGACCTATTCCATTTTCCACATAACAGTATTAGCACCAAATTCAAAAAGACAATCATAGTATACATAAACATAGGCTTGTTTCCTGCAAGAGAGAAGCGGTCAACAGTTTTCAATGATGCCGGCAAGACATCATGATGTTCCAAAAATATCAAATCCGTATCGCTGATCAGTATTCTTAATCCATAATATTCGTTATAGAGTCGTCATCTAAAAAAAAGATGTATCTCAGTCACGCTTTGATTGTGACTGTTCATATGAGTACCATGAGGATCTTGAAGTACATGGGTTCATACGGCCCCTAGCCCCGGGTTAAGCGGAATTAAACGCAAGTTACGAAACGTAGCGCCATAGATCTTGCACGCTACGTTCGTATTTTGCTGTCAGCATGCGATATGTATCGCCAAATTTGTGAAACTTTGGGTGGAGGCGCTTGGTGGAATAGCCCTGTTTTATAAGTTTCTGCAACAATGTTTTGTGACGTTGATTAAAATCATCACATTTAGCACAGGATCTAGCAAATGCTACTAAGCGAGATATGTATACGCCATATGCAGGTCCCACTGGAATATTACTATCCAGAAAGGGATAGTTTACGATGTCGAAATTGTAATCATTTCTTTTGTCATAAAGTCGACGAGAGAGTTCTGAGAGCTCGATGGATCATATGATTAACAGTACAGTTATGTACAAAAGAGGTTTGTCTCTTCACTAAATTAAAATAGGTTATATACATTGTGCATTTACAGTTCCAAGTAATACAGGTCTATAGATAAACATGTAAAATAAAAAAATAAAAAAATTAGGCCCAAGTAAATCTGGCAGCAACTTTTGTTGTGTATTATAGTGTGTACACCCTCCAATGCTTAGATAGATAAATATGGCGATCATCAGTAGTTCAGGCGCTTAACAAGGTAGGCCTTTAGACGCGATTTGAAAAGTGAATAGGATGTGGAGGCTTTTATGTCAGTGGGCAATGAGTTCCACACTCGCGGTGCTTTCGTTTTTGTAGAATAATATGATAGATTTGAAATTACTCGGATTCTGTAGAGATTCCGGTCAGATTAGCAGTGAACTTCTGATAGTTTTGTAAAATAGCTTATAAATTTGTTCGGTAAAGAAAATGGTGTGTGAAAAAATTTGTGGGTAAATAATAATATCAGGTGGTCATTGATATGATGAAATGGTAGGATGTTTAATTGCTCAAGTAATGGACAGGTATGGGCGTATTTGTTACTAGAAGTTATTAATCGAATAAGTCTTTTTTGAAGCACGACTAGATTAAAAAAATAAACTCATCTGCTCCATCAAATTGCTCACTGGAGTTCGAATCGGTATCAGAAATGTTTGTTAAATGAGAGATAGATAAGATAGGGGTAAAGAAGTCTACTGGACATGATGGGCTTTCTGCTAAGATACTCAAATTTGCCAAGGACGAGATCTCTCACCCCATCACTGAGCTGTTAACCGATCCATACACACAGGAAATTTCCCGGATCAGTTGAAGCTTGCTGAAGTTGTCCCCATCCACAAGAAAAATAGTAAGTTGGAAAAGGAAAATTATCGCCCGGTTGGTGTACTTCCTGTTGTTTCCAAAATATTTGAAAGGGCTATAAACTCGCAACTGGTGACGTACTTTGAGATTAACCATTTCCAACCGCATTTATCTGCATTTAGACGTGGCTATGGATGCCAAACTGTGCTCCTTAAAATAATTGAAGACTGGAAGAAGGCTTTGGATAACAATAGATATGCCGCAGCGATCCTCATGGATCTTTCAAAAGCCTTTGACTGTTTGCCTCATGATTTACTCCTACTTAAACTTAAAGCCTATGGATTAACACAAAACTCTGTTTCATTGATAAGTAACTACTTAGGAAATAGAAAACAATGTGTTCGACTTAATTCCTTCGTCAGCTCATGGAAATCCATTTCTAAAGGTGTCCCACAAGGACCAATCTTAGGACCTGTACTGTTCAACATCTTCTTGAATGATATATTCCTTTTTGTTGAACGCAGTGACTTGTACAACTACTCCGATGATAATACTCTCTCGTATGCACATGTAAACCTAGAAATGTTGATTAAAATCCTCGAAGAGGATAGTCATATACTTATCAAGTGGTTCTCCGATAACAAAATGAAAGCCAACCCAGATAAGTTCCAGGCGTTTGCCATCGGCAAAAATACACATGACAAAAACATAACATTTAACTTGGGAGACTCTGAAGTTGTCTGCACTGAGGAAGTCAAACTACTGGGGGTGTCCTTAGACTTCCAATTAAACTTCACCTCCCATATCTCAGATTTGTGTAAGAAAGCCTCCAGACAGCTAAATGTTCTAAAACGAATAGGGAATCACCTATCGAAATCGGGGAAACTAGCAATATATCATTCTTTTATCCTATCAAATTTTAATTACTGTCCTCTCACTTGGCACTTTTGCAATGAGGCATGTACCAAAAAATTAGAGAAGATTCAGGAGCGTGCTATCCGTTTTATCTTTGGAGATAACGAAAAATGTTATGATGAGCTCCTAGAACTGTCTAACCTACCATCATTAAGAATCCGCCGTATACGGGTAATGGCGCTGGAGGTTTTCAAATTATTGCATAGAAATAGCCCCTTATATCTTCAGGATCTTGTTGCTCTGAAAGAGTCGGCATACTCTTTCAGATATGTAAATATCTTGCATATTCCAAGAGTCAAGACGACAAGGTATGGTATCCGCAGTTTTAGTTACGCTGCAGCCAAACTATGGAACGAGCTCCCTAATAGCATGAGAGCTGCTACCAGCTTGAATCAATTTACCAGGCTTATACAGTCATGGAATGGGAAAAAATGCTCATGCATCGCTTGTTCCTGCCACTAACCTACTATGTGCAGATAGTCATCTTGTCCATTCGTGAACACAATGTGATGTAACATTACTCGTTTGTATATGTACTTGTCCGAATGCTTTTTTGCTTTTATCGTATACTATAGATAAATAAGTTTGCATGCTAGTTCTTAAATGTATCACTCATATCTTTTAAGTTACGTGATATATTCTTATCAATAATATTTAATCCTCATCATATACGACTTTCATGTAGTGTATTAGAACGTTTTGTCTTGACAAAGTATACCAGTTTTATCTAATCGCATGAATGTGCTGCAATTTGTTTTGCTTCGTCTATTGTCGTTTGTGTACATATATGTCCATGTCTTGTTTCTGTTATTGTTAATATGTTTTATAGAGGACCAATAGCTCTCCAGTGCTAATCTTTTATGTTAAACACTCCCTCGTCTTTAAATAAAATTTACTTGAACTTGAACTTGAGGATCAACTTCTTCATCTAGAGCTACCTTAGCCAATCTATCAGCTTCAGTGTTGCCTTTTATGTCAACGTGACTAGGCACCCAACAAAACAATATCTATCTGTTGATCAAATCTGGTGTTATATAATTGTAGAATTTTCAACATGGTGGGATGAGTTGGATTTCCACTTTTAATTGCTTTAAGGCATGATAGTGAATCTGAGAATATGACATATTTTTTCCTTCTAGTGGATCCAATACCTTCTAAAGCTGATAATAGAGCTTTTGCTTCTGCAGTAAAAATGAAACTTTTACCTGGCAGACGATACGTTTTAGTTTTGGAACTAAAGATAGTCGCACATGCTACTCTCTCACCATCTTTAGAACCATCTGTATAAATAGCCTGATGTGATCTGTATTGCTCTCGCAGTAGACCAAATTCTTGTGTATACACGAGCTGGCTCGTGTCTGCCTTTTCATATTTAGTCAGTGAAATATCTACTTCTGGCGTGGCTAACTGCCATGGTGGAGTTGGCTAGAGCTCGTTAGGTAAAATTTGACTAACTTTAATGCCAGCTGCTACAAGGTGTGGTTTCATACGGATTCCAAGAGGTGGAATAATCGAGGGTTTCTTTGAATAGAAATCTGCGTACTGAGGGTTGAAAACACAGTTATATGCAGGATTTGAGCGGTTCGAACGCAATTTTGTGATATATTGCAGCGATAATTTAATTCTCCGAAGTTCTAAAGGAAATTCATCCGCTTCGACATACAAGCTTTCTTTAGGTGATGTTCTGAACGCACCGAGGCAAAGTCTCAGTCCTCGATGGAGAATAGGATCTAGCTTTGCCAAGTTTGACTTGCTTGCACCATTGTAAACAATAGAACCATAATCAAGTTTGGAACGAACAAGTGATCGATATAAATGGACAAGAGTTTGCTGATCGTTGAAATCGTCTACAAAAAGTGAGCCATCAATTGATTTATTCAGAACTGCAGCCAAGCTGTTGATCTTGATACTAAACAGAGTAGTAGACAAAATACTGCCCTGTGGGACACCCTGGTCTTGATCAAAATGATCAGACATAGTTGTACCAAACGAATTTGGAATTGTCTATCATTCAAAAAGTTGGAAATAAAAACGGGTAAACGGCCTTTTAATCCCATATTTTGAAGATCTTTAAGAATCCCGTGTTTCCATGTAGTATCGTAGGCTTTTTCTAAATCAAAAAAGATAGAAACCACATGTTCGTTCTTACTCCTACTTAAACGTTCTTAACATACGAATCCAATCTGACTAAATGATCACACTGTACACTGTGCATAATGTGAAAATAGAATTCAAGGTAATACGAACTGCTACAGCTTGTAAATCGGTCACTAAATCAACAGGACTGTGTAAAACACCCATTTTAACCAATATTGAAGAGCCGCCTGTAGCTTTTCCATTTTCGTCTAAAGCGTAGGAATGATAAGGTGTGTATTGGCGAAATTTAAATTTATCTTTATCTGCTTTCTTCAGAAAGGTCTCGTTGAGACAAAACGCTGATGGTCCATAATCTTGAGTTAATAATTGGAGTTCATTCAAATTTGGTCAAACTCCTCTGCAATTCCACTGAATGATAGTTGGTGACTGAGCCATTTTTAGTCTGTATAAAGAAATAATATACAAAACTGCCCAAGCCAAGATATATAAGGCTAACTTAGCGTATGTTAACGTTTTATTTTGGGTAATTCTTTTTGACCTTTCTTTTTATTTTTCATTTGTTCTCTCTTGTCTTCTTTACTTTCCTTCTTATAAACTTCTTTCTCTTTCTCTTGTCCCAACAAGTCCTTCGACCTTTGGTTCAAGGAAGTCTCGCCTTTTAACGGACGATCATTACAATCAAGATACTCCTCATCAGAAAGCATGGGTGACTCATTGGTAGGAATGGGAGTAGCATCGACTATTTTAGGCTCTTTGCCGGATTTGATATCTATGGTATTCTCTTTTTCCTTCATTTTCTGATTCGTGGTAGCTTTATTACTACAAGACTGTTGACTACTTTCTTTCTCTGTGAACTCCTTCATCTACACCGGAGTGAATAGGATTAATGGAGGAATCCACAGACTGCACAGGTGCATCCTGACCCGAAACACTACCAGTATCCGGTAAGTTGTCACCCTTCAATTCAACTTCCGGAGTTAATACTATGTCAACACTTTCAGTCTGATCAGAAAGCGACTTCTGATCACCTGACTTCTGTTCACCTGACTTGACTTCTACATCATCGCAAACCTCACTATCACTGACGACTTCATCTTCCGAATTACAACCTTCATCCATCGCGTCAACGAGACACTCGTAGTGGTTTGAGGTTTTCTCATTGTTCCAGGCGGAGACTATCCTCTGATGACGTTCGGTGGGCTTGCCATCAGGGCCTACAGTCTTCCATAAATCTATATAGTGATGTTGTTTCTGCTGGAGAGCCTCGGCGGAAAATCCTTTTCGAACTTCTGCGGGCGGAACAGGGCGAGAATCTGAGGAATCATCTTTTCGATGGTTAGCTGCGTTATCTTCAGGAACTTGTTTGGCCTTTGGACAGGTTTTTTAAGGTGTCTTTCCTGATGACAAATCAGACATTTATTTTTCAAAGGACACCTCGAGTTCATGTGCTCTTCTGAACCACAAGTATAACATGTTTTTACTTGACCGTTATACCATACAGGAAGTCTCATACCTCCAAGTAAAATAGAAGAAGGAAAGAGTACGTTTGAATTTCGACATCCAAACTCTTCGAACTCCTGTCTCAAACTTTCTATCGAAAGAATAGAACTCTTTTTGTACAGAGAGAAAATCACCATAAAACTCAAAAGCACTTCTGGTCGCAGAATCTGGGAAATCGCATGGTCCTTTCATCTTTACTAGCAATTTCCCTGGATCTATTTCCTCAAAATGGCCACGTTGATCTCCAACGCGAATACCTTCCAGCACTAGGCGAGTTTTGGTAATTTCATTTGCTAGTGTGAGGTCCCACAGGGTATTTGATACCTGTACTAGACCTTTAAGGACTGACCGTCCTGATCCAACAGTGTCTTTTAATGCGTGATATATAACAATCACATTAGCTTTCTCTAGACCTTGAAGTTTTAGGCTCAGTGACCTATCAAACTTTCTAAAAGCCATAGTGAACAAAAAAATTCAAAGTCCCACTAGGGAATCTCAATACAACTACAAATAGTAACACGTACAAACCTCAACCGTGTGCCCCACAGAGTAAACATTTACTACCCCCGAGGGAGCCTCACTCCAAAGGTGAATACTATATATATCAACAGTACGACAATACACTCTCTCTTCCAGTGAACCGCAGGTGCAGGCTAAACAATAGCCCAGTTCTAGCCTGACCGGTTGCTGGGTAGCGACAAGGAACAAAAGAACAGAGAACAAAGACTCGCGAAACCTGTATTCTGAAGGTCAGCCTACAGCCTACACCTTTAATATGTACATGTATTTAGCCCAGCTCAATATACACGAACATGTGCAAATCGACCCAAGCTAAACTGAACGAAAAACGAACCAACTTCAAACCAAACCAAACAACAAGGAAATATATTACACCAGTAGAATACGAAGTATCTACAAACAGCGAGCAAATACTGAGAAGAAGAAACAGACAGAATACAATCCGCCCACCGTCTCAGTCACAAAGACCAAGACGGTAGTAATGGCAGCGGTCTGCCTTCCCAAACCAGGCTGAACTGACTAAGTCAGAAAAACACCCTGTGCAGCAAAAAACTGAGAAATAATTATAAACTTTCACCACAGGTATTTGCCAAAAGTATTCACAAAATATATTACACAAAAATTAGAGCTAAGATCAGCTGAAATCCGCAGAATTAGACAAATTTCTCGGAGTGAAGTGACTCCCAATCTCTCTACATCCGGGCTCCCGTACCAATTTAATATTTTATCTAGTCAAAGCTTTCTCAGATGTAAATAGAATCATGGCTTGTTGGATCTTCTTTAAATTTGGTTACACTGATCACACAGGATAGACAGTGAAATTGACAAACAAACATCTGTGTCATGATGAATGGTAGTGAATTCCAGTTCCAGATATGTTTCAGAAAATATGACAGCAAAATGTCTGATTTAACAGCGAATAACTGTAAATAAAGTGACCATACATGAATATATTACAATTTTTTAGTTTCTTCCTTTGTTACCCAAAATGGCCACTAATATGTAAAGATTAATAAAATGTTAAAAACATGTAAACCACTTTTACCATGTTTATGCACATTTTCGTGTTTGATATTGAAGTCCTTTGATCTTATAAATGAGTTTGTATTGGACAAAAACTGGATTTGAGGACCCAAAGATAAATATATAGAATGTTTTTACTTAGATTAAAGCCTTTTATCTACGGCTAGAAAGACAGTACACAGTATATTATCATACACTACATGTTTGCAGTTATCAAGCTTAGGAGTAAAGTGGATAATATAACTTTTGAATGACATTTTGAAGTGTCATTCGGTTTGACGTATAGAAGTAGTACAAGTATGAACACTGGGATTTCCTGGATTTCAACTTCTTTATTAAACACGACGTTTCGCTAAGTCTGCTCTTAGCATTCTCAAGTGTATAAATGTACAATCAAACATGAGGTATATATATATATATATATGTACAGGGTATGATGAAGCCAATCTGATAAACAAAAAATGTGGTCTGGAAACAGTGAGGTGTGGGCACTCCTGGAGGGTGGGAAGACATGAAAGGGTTATGAGGAATGGAGCTAAACAAACAATGAGTGGAGTAGGTGGGAACAATGTAATGGCTGGCTCAAATAATCAGATGTTATAACAATGGTTATAAGGTAAATTACAGAACAGTTTCTGCATGGCCTCCATGTCTAATGATAGGGTATCATGGGGAGACATGTAATGTACCATGAAAGTCAGTAAATGTATATATTTTGGTGTAATCACATCTTTCCATGCATTGGAGGTTATGAGCCCCTGGTCTCTGTTCATATTGGGCTTGTGTCTCGCTATCTCAATGGACTCCCTGATGAGGCGTGGTTTCTCCACGCCGAGATTTGTAGCGAGGATCTCTGTTTGATCCCATGGGATGGTGTGGCCGGGATTGTTCACTATGTGTTCGGCTATAGCAGATCTTTGCTGATTGGTGTTTCGAACTGCAGATTCATGTTCTTTGATGTGGATGGACAATGGTCTGGACATTTCACCTATGTAAGTTTCGCCACAATCGCAATGGACTTTATAAATTACCCCTTTAGGATCAGATTTTATGTCTCCCACTCTGCCATTTGTGTTGATGTAGGATTTCAAGGGTAGGGCACATTTGAACCGGACGTCTACTGGGGCCTGTTTCTGGATCAGTCGTTGGATTTGGTGGCTGACTTGACCGATGTATGGAAGTGTAATGGTGACTGGACTGCCTGCTGGTTTGGCGGTGCTGGTGTTGGAGTTTAGTGCTTTGTCAATGGCGTTGTTGATGCGGGGTGTCGGGAAGTGGTTAAGTTCCGTGAAGACATTCTTCAGGTGGGAGATCTCATCGTTGAGGCGGTCTGCATCACATATGGTTTTTGCTCTCCTGGCCAGTGTAGCTACGATGCCGGATTTGATTTTGGGTGGGTGGTTGGATTTGTAGTGGATGTATTGGTCTGTGTGGGTGGGTTTTCGGTATACCGTTGTGCTAATTTGGTCAACAGACTAATGTATTAGACAGGTCATTATGAATTCTGGAGTACATATCACTAAGTACCATGTATATTATCTTTCTGGTAATACTGGATAAATCTGGTACTTAAAAAGTTGTATCAATAATCAATTCAAGTATGTGTCTGCAGCTAAAATGAATAGGAAATACCCAGTTTACACTACATACCATTTGTTAATGAAAGATTTATCCAGGAAAGAACAAATTTAGACATAATTTCTTGAATTGAACACACATTTCTGGGACTGACTTTTTGGGCCACTGCTCATTCACAAGTCTGTGCTCCTCCTACTAAATGCAGGGCATTTAGTTCACCAAGCCCTTACACTGTTAAAAACCAGAAATTGAAATTGTTGCTCATTCATGGTGAAAACTTGACAGGTCTCACTTGCAATTTCTATTACCCATGCTGAATACAGTATTATATTCTTTCACACATGCATGCTGTCTTACACTGCGGTTATGCTTTCTTGCACACAATATTAGCGAGTTCCCAGTTTCCATATTGATGGGATCACGTAACAGCGCCAAACTACTACAAGTAGATTCATTGTGATGCAGCCCCACAGACTACATTATGCCATGCATGTACCCTACTGGACTTCCTCTCATCATCTACATGAGAGCAATGCTAGACATGTATATGGACGAACACAAATGGATTTTGGTTGCTGTTGTACTGCTACTAGTAGGGAAAACATGGTTTGGACTGAATTTTTGTGGGTTGGTCAGCGCCGCCAATTTCAAAAAAATATGTCAAGATCTGGAAAGGATTTTCTAACATGAAAACTGTTCATACTACATGTACTGCAGGACAAAACTTGTCGCTGGAAAACAAAAATATGGGCACTAACTGCTCACTATTAAAGGCCATTATAACGCTTTCAGTTTCCAACATAAAAATCTACATGTATAACACCATAACTCAACGAATTTGAAGACATTTCAATCTCAAAATATTTTCCAAACGCAATTAGTATAAACTTTGATGTCTATGGAAATATATGCAGTTGACATCTACAAGACAAATCAGCCAATCGCAATGCTTGGCCCTTCAGACTGAATCGTTTGCGGTGGTACATTTTATGCTGTTCGCACCTAGTCACATATTTTGGTGACCGCTGGTTGTGACATTTATTGTACACCATTTCTAACTCTCTGCCAATTGGCTGACCATTTCTTTAAGTTTTTCACCAGATACGCTCAAATTTTACATACCACCAATTTTAGTTGGTGTATTCTTGATCTTTCAACTAACATCGCATTTTACTGAGATTGCCTGATATACAATATATATACACCAAGAAATCATATAGTTTCAGATCTCTATTGTTTTGCCAATGTTTCGTGAATGGTACTATACCAGTTACAATGAAACCTCCCAACATGGCCATTGGCGGTGACCATTAATGCCTCAGTGAGAATTCATACTTAACTGTTATGTAACTAAATGTATTTGTCAACCGAACATGTTCATGTATAAAATACAGTAACAAATCTTGTTCCAGCATATCAATTTATGCACCACACATGTATTCGGGGAAATGCTCTGTCCGCGTTTCATTGTTCTATATGTAAACCTGGTGGGGATGGTTCGGGTAGCGTCGGGTGGCGTCGTTGAAGACAGTCACGGGTATGGCACCATACCGCTCCGGTATACAATGTTTTACCGGCGGGGAACTTAGGTGTGTATCTTTAAGGACTTTTGTTTCATGGTCATTATATAACATTTCCAAATGAAAACTGCAATAAAAGCGTGGCTGAGATACAAAAATACCAATTTGGTATAAATAAATGTAGGAGGATGGTTTCCGATTATGCGTGGAAAATCTTAAGATAGGCGAGAGCTTCAACGTGTTAGGACTGACAAGCGTGGGACGGGTCACTGTGTTATGTATCGTTTAATATCTTAGAAGCGTTTAATTCCTAGAAACAACCGTTTCCAATGTCGATCACATTTCAACAGGCCCAGCTGCAGTGCAGCTTAGTCACACGTTCGTGATAGCTATTTTGAATTGCATCATAATGATCCGCTTGACTGGTTGCACTAATCGGCTACAAATGACCCCAAATCACTTGTCTCAAGGTTATTCTCTGATATGTTTAATCTGTGTAGCCTCGCAAATAACAATAATATTGAGTGGGAATACTATAATCCTAACCTACCATCTCCCCTTCTAGACTGCAGTACACGTCCCAAATCGCTCCAGCAAATCCGGTTAATACTGGATTAATTTTCAATGCTGTTGCCACAAATGGTAGCCACATACATGTTTAGTTAACACGCGGTGATCGTTTGATCGAATGATTAATCTTCATTGACTATTTCTATCAATATTATATATTTGTAAAATTCATCAAAAACCAGACTGGTTGATAATGTATACCTGACGTTTACAGCAATCAGGTCTTGAAGAAAATAGCTTCCCAGGCACTCAGCAGAGGGTCGTTTGGGTTTTTAAAAAAAAAATTCTGTTAAAATGTTCAAGAATTTAGTCAAGAAATTTAAAAAAAAACACTTCTAACATTCTGACGATAACAAAATTAGCTTAAATTTTGTTTTAAATTTTAAATAAATCGTTAGGATACACATCGCACCATAACACCGTCTTATCAGTTTTCCACTCTCTAGAGTAACTCACTTTAGCTGTCCGTGAAGAAACGACAGTATAGTAAACAGACTATAAAAGAAAGAGTATGCAATAACTAGTCCAGAGTGGAGGTATATTTGCGGGTTACAACTTCTCTGCACGAGAGATACACAATTCTGGTGGTTTCAATATCGAATTGGAAAGCGAATTTGAGATGCTAATGTAAATCTCCATAAAAGTATAAGCCTACCGCCATCCTGTAGAATGGACACCACCATGAAATTAAACTGTGTAAGCCTACCGCCATCCTGTAGAATGAACCCATCATGAAATTAAACTGTGTAAGCCTACCGCCATC
This sequence comes from Hanleya hanleyi, assembly GCA_036873755.1. NCBI lineage: Eukaryota > Metazoa > Mollusca > Polyplacophora > Lepidopleurida > Hanleyidae > Hanleya > Hanleya hanleyi. Next base: position 1,699 of record JAVTVY010043485.1, on the reverse strand, counting down.
CTGTAGACTGATCCCCATCATGAAATTAAACTGTATAAACCTCCCACCATCCTGCGGAATGCACACCAACATGAAATTAAACAGTGTAAGACTACCGTCATCCTGTAGAATGAACCCCACCATGATACTGAACTGTACAAACCTACCGCAATATGGCGTATACATATCTCGCCTAGAAGCATTTGCTAGATCCTGTGTTAGATGTGACGATTTTAAGCAGCGTCACAAAACATTATTGGAGAAACTCTATATATCAAACGCCTCCACTCGAAGTTTCTCAAATTTGACGATACATATCACATGTTGATAGCAAAATACGAGCGTTGCGTGCAAAATCTATGACGGCACGTTTCGTAACTTGTGTCTAATTCTGCTTAACCCGGGGCTAGAAGACGTATGAACCTATGTATTTCTACATCCTCAAAGTGTTCACATGAACGGTCAGAAGCAAAGCTTGACTGAGATACATCATACTCTAGTTAACGAATTTACAAATAAAATCATATGGATTAAGAATAGTGATCAGCTATACGGATTGGATATTTTTGCAACATCATGTTTTGCTGGCATCATTGAAAACTGTTGACCGTTTCTCTCTTGCAGGAAATTAGCCTAGTTTTATGTATACTATGAGTACTCTCTTGATTTGGTGCTAATGTTTATGGATTATGGACGCGGAAATTCTTTAATGAACGACGGCTGAATATTGAATGACGGACAAGACGCTTGTATACGGTTGTGAAACCAGTATAAGACCATCACCATCCGGTAGTATGGACCCCATCGTTAAATTAAAGCGTATAAGACTACCGCAATCCTGTAGTATGTACACCGCTATGAAATTAAACAGTATAAAACCATCGCCATCCGATACTCTGGACCCCTTCGTTGAATTGAAGAGTATAAGACTACACCCTGTAGTATGGATCCCACCATGGAATTAAGCTGTATAAGACTATTGCCATCCTGTAGTATAGATCCCACCATGAAATTACGTATGTTGGTTATATTAGTAGTTTATGGTAAACAGCGTAAGACTATTGCCATCCTGTACTATGGATCCCACCAGCAAATTACGTATGTTGGGTATGTGGCAGTTCATGATAAACAGTGTAAGACTATTGCCATCCTGTACTATGGACCCCACCAGGAAATTACGTACATTGGGTATGTGGTAGTTCATGATAAACAGTGTAAGACTATTGTCATCCTGTAGTATGGACAACACCATAAAATGACGTATGTTGGTTATATTAGTAGTTTATGGTAAACAGCGTAAGACTATTGCCATCCTGTAGTATGGATCCCACCATGAAATTACGTACATTGGGTATGTGGCAGTTCATGGTAAACAGTGTAAGACTATTGTCATCCTGTAGTATGGACAACACCATAAAATTACGTATGTTGGTTATATTAGTAGTTTATGGTAAACAGCGTAAGACTATTGCCATCCTGTAGTATGGACCCCATCAGGAAATTACGTATATTGGGTATGTGGTAGTTCATGGTAAACAGTGTAAGACTATTGTCATCCTGTAGTATGGACAACACCATAAAATTACGTATGTTGGTTATATTAGTAGTTTATGGTAAACAGCGTAAGACTATTGCCATCCTGTAGTATGGATCCCACCATGAAATTACGTACATTGGGTATGTGGCAGTTCATGGTAAACAGTGTAAGACTATTGTCATC
>JAVTVY010043484.1:0-21261 GCA_036873755.1 Hanleya hanleyi | reverse complement strand
TGAAGCACATTCTCGAGTTTGAAGTCGATTGGTCAAACTGTTCTCGAGATATAGCGTTCACAGGATGTGGGATGGACAGAATCCAATATGGTCAATGGCAGCCATCTTGGATTATGTACTTCAGTGAAAACCAATACCAATGGCCGTCTAACTGATGTGAAAAACCTTCCCAAGTTTGAAGTCGATCGGTTGATTTGTTTTTGAGATATCGTGTTAACAAGATGTGGAACGGAGTGAATCCAATATGGCCCATGGCAGCCATCTTGGATTAAGTATCTCAGTGAAAATCAATACCAATGGCCGTTTAACTGATGCGAAGCACATTCTCAAGTCTGAAGTGGATTGGTCAAACTGTTGTCGAGATACCGCGTTCACCAGATGTGGGATGGACAGAATCCAATATGGTCAATGGCAGCCATCTTGGATTACGTACCTCAGTGAAAATCAATACCAATGGCCGTCTAACTGATGTGAAGAACCTTCCCAAGTTTGAAGTCAATTGGTTGAATTGTTCTCGAGATACCGCGTTCACAAGATGTGGGACGGACAGAATCCAATATGGTCGATGGCGGCCATCTTGGATTACGTACCACAGTGAAAATCAATAGCAATGGCCGTTTAACGGATGTGAAGCACCTTCTCAAGTTAGAAGTCGATTGGTCGAATTGTTCTCAAGATATCGCGTTCACAATATGTGGGACGGACGGAAGGACGGAAGGACAGACGGCTAGCATTTCCAAGTCCTCCCACCACTTCGTGGCGGAGGACAAAAACATTGGGGTCTTCGATCTAGATTTTTCTGTATTCACAGCCAAACACCACCATGTCAGCACATTTGGGACAAAATCAGCCTAAAAACAGTTTGCTCATGAAAAGCTGCACGAATCTCACACTGTGTTTAACCTTCACTTTTCTAAGTTGAAAAGCCAGGTGGATTCACGATTATAACAACATCGTGATCGTGAATGTTATTTATACAAAAATTCAAATATAATCAAGTTTTCTAACCGTAAGAATCACGGATTACGAATACAAAATAAATTTTAGGAGAAAAGTTTGCCCGGTGACATATTATAACATTTTCAGTAGTGATTCTCCTAAATTGCGTCGTTTAATGTATAAAATAAAAACATAGTGCCTTCGATCTACTTTTTTTTTGTTCAGGGCTTTGAACATCCATACCCCCATTATCAAAGATCTGGGACGTTAATTGTTCCCCTCGCTGGCCTCTTTTGTGTCGACTCGGAGGTGAAAAATGACTTTGCGCTGTACGATCAGGACGTCGTAACGTGGAGTACTGAACCACCTTAATTGTTCCAGTGCCCCGGAAACTAAATTTTTAAACCTAATATTGAAGCACTTATTTATAATTTTGATTTTTTTACCAAATGTTAGAGGAAATAGTGAATATTTGAATGCAGAAATAAATAACATCGCAATTCACATAATACCAAAAATGGTCAATTAATATTGCAATGTCCAAGGGTTCCAAATGCGTTTTTAAAGATCGAAGTATGAGGAATAAGCACTTCCTAAGAAATCACGATAAAGTTTCATGGGGAAATCTAAGATGGCCGCCTGGTGGCCATATTGGATTATCGAATCAGACCGAAAAAGGTATCGTGCACAACTAGGCCCCAAGGGGAACCCGTGTACCAAATTTGAGAAAATCCATGCCGTACTTGCGGAGAAATGACGATAACAAAGTCTCATGGGGAGGTCCAACATGGCCGCCTGGTGGCCATATTGGATTTTCGAATCTGACCCAACTCCGGAATACCGTATTAATTTAAAGCGCAACTTGGATTTTCGAATCGGACCAGAAAAGGTATCTTGCACAACTAGACCAAAACGGGAACCGGTGTACCAAATTTAACAAAGATCCAGGCAGTAGTTCCTGAAAATTCACGATAACAAAATTTCATGGGGAAATTAAAAATGGCTGCCTGGTGGCCATATTGGATTTTCGAATCAGACCAAGAAGGTATCTTGCACAACTCAATTGGTCCAGTTACTGCACCACAAGCGGAACCTGCGCACCAAATTTGAGAAAGATTCATGCAGTACTTCAAGAGAAATCACGATAAAGTTTCATGGTATCTTTCACAACTAGACCCAAAGGGGAACCTAGTGTATCAAATTTGAGAAACATCCATGCAGAAGTTCCAGAGAAATCACGATAATTGTATAAGGACGGACGAACCACGGACGAAAAAATATTTGAACAGCCCCCCATCTGGTGATGGCGGGCTAAAAATCACGAATAGCGCATAAACATCCGACTTTAAAGCAACCAGGAGACCCAAATACGACGCATTGCAGTGCTAAATTCGTTCAATCATGGGCATTTTCGAAGAGGTCACGAACATTTCAGATTGAAGTGGCTGGTATTCGTTACAGTGTACAAGCTATCCATCATGGCTCAGATTTGACAAAACGAATCAGGACATTAGGATGATAGAATCCGCAAGGATGCCCCCCCATGCTTATTGCAAAGTAAAATCTACATTCAATACAGTTATAGGTTTTTCGCCTTACTCTATCCAGTTTTTTTATTCATATTTCGCTGCCTTTTTTGTTAGTCTTTTTTCTGCTGAAAATATTCTGTTCCACCGTCCCTCCTCCACTTCGTGAACTACAGTACTGGTTAAGTTTTATATCATGAAGGTCGGGCAATAATTGAAGGCTGGTTTTAGGGAAGACAACTTCACTACGCCTATAGAACCTATTATGATAAGCAAAACAGTGTTAAAATAGAACAGACAGGTTTATTGAATACAATGGAATGGAAAAGTTCTGATCCATTAAATTTGATAAATTAATTTTCGGAAATAAATTATCACTTCTGTTTAGCACGATTAGCTTAATGTCCGAATCAACTGAAAACAGTCAAGAGCAATTCACATATCTAGGGATGCAAGAAAATGTCCAAGTTGCAACTATCGAGGTAGCACTAAAAAGGTTTCAAGCGGATCAATTAAAATTTAAATGGTAGAGTTTGTCGTCATCTGGTTCTCACTTCCAAGTAGTCAAGTTGGATCTTGAATGATAAATTAGTTGCCACCCCGTAAACGCAGGACAAGATGAAGTGTAGACTCCTTTTGGATGTTGTAGTCGGAAAGGGTGCGGCCATCTTCCAACTGTTTTCCGGCGAAGATCAATCGCTGTTGGTCTGGTGGGATGCCTTCCTTATCCTGGATTTTGGCTTTCACATTTTCGATTGTGTCCGATGCTTCAACCTCAAGGGTGATGGTTTTCCCGGTGAGAGTTTTCACAAAGATCTGCATACCACCTCGCAGACGCAGGACCAGATGAAGTGTAGACTCTTTTTGGATGTTGTAGTCAGAAAGGGTGCGGCCATCTTCCAATTGCTTGCCGGCGAAGATCAATCGCTGTTGGTCTGGTGGGATGCCTTCTTTGTCCTGGATTTTAGCTTTCACATTTTCGATCGTGTCCGATGCTTCAACCTCAAGGGTGATGGTTTTACCAGTTAACGTTTTAACGAAGATCTGCATACCACCTCGCAGACGCAGGACCAGATGAAGTGTCGACTCCTTTTGGATGTTGTAGTCAGAAAGGGTACGACCATCTTCCAACTGTTTTCCGGCGAAGATCAATCGCTGTTGGTCTGGTGGGATGCCTTCCTTATCCTGGATTTTGGCTTTCACATTTTCGATTGTGTCCGATGCTTCAACCTCAAGGGTGATGGTTTTACCAGTTAACGTTTTAACGAAGATCTGCATACCACCTCGCAGACGCAGGACCAGATGAAGTGTAGACTCCTTTTGGATGTTGTAGTCGGAAAGGGTGCGGCCATCTTCCAATTGCTTGCCGGCGAAGATCAATCGCTGTTGGTCTGGTGGGATGCCTTCTTTGTCCTGGATTTTAGCCTTCACATTTTCGATTGTGTCCGATGCTTCAACCTCAAGGGTGATGGTTTTCCCGGTGAGAGTTTTCACAAAGATCTGCATACCACCTCGCAGACGCAGGACCAGATGAAGAGTAGACTCCTTTTGGATGTTGTAGTCGGAAAGGGTGCGGCCATCTTCTAATTGTTTTCCGGCGAAGATCAATCGCTGTTGGTCTGGTGGGATGCCTTCTTTGTCCTGGATTTTGGCCTTCACGTTATCGATAGTGTCTGAAGCCTCAACTTCAAGTGTGATGGTTTTCCCGGTGAGAGTTTTCACAAAGATCTGCATACCACCTCGCAGACGCAGGACCAGATGAAGTGTCGACTCCTTTTGGATGTTGTAGTCGGAAAGGGTGCGGCCATCTTCCAATTGCTTGCCGGCGAAGATCAATCGCTGTTGGTCTGGTGGGATGCCTTCTTTGTCCTGGATTTTAGCCTTCACATTTTCGATTGTGTCCGATGCTTCAACCTCAAGGGTGATGGTTTTCCCGGTGAGAGTTTTCACAAAGATCTGCATACCACCTCGCAGACGCAGGACCAGATGAAGAGTAGACTCCTTTTGGATGTTGTAGTCGGAAAGGGTGCGGCCATCTTCTAATTGTTTTCCGGCGAAGATCAATCGCTGTTGGTCTGGTGGGATGCCTTCTTTGTCCTGGATTTTGGCCTTCACGTTATCGATAGTGTCTGAAGCCTCAACTTCAAGTGTGATGGTTTTCCCGGTGAGAGTTTTCACAAAGATCTGCATACCACCTCGCAGACGCAGGACCAGATGAAGTGTCGACTCCTTTTGGATGTTGTAGTCTGACAGAGTGCGACCATCTTCCAACTGTTTTCCCGCGAAGATCAATCGCTGTTGGTCTGGTGGGATGCCTTCTTTGTCCTGGATTTTGGCTTTCACATTCTCAATAGTGTCTGAAGCCTCTACTTCAAGGGTGATGGTCTTCCCGGTCAGAGTTTTCACAAAGATCTGCATGATAATAGCTGGAAAGAGAAAAATTACATGGCTGTTTAGATATATTCTTGGCCATAATTGATCATACTACAGGAGTCAGGGGTTGAAATGTTCATGAAATACCTGCAGGACATTTGTCAAGAATTGTCCGGTACATAATTAAAATACATGTAAACTGACTGAAAACCTGCAGGACAGTGCCAATTTTCTGCCGGACATGTCCTGCAAATAGATAGCAATTTCGACCCCTGGGAGTACAAGTATTAGCATACCATCATACCAGATATTGTTCGCTTGGCAAATTAATATAGATGGGAGAAAATAAGAAAGTGGACGGGTAAAATGGGATTTTTGGACCGGCAGCTTTTGAATCCTGGATAACACCCTGTCCTGGTATGATTGGTTAAAAGGTTATCGTACTGTATCCTCTGATCGGGGTGACATGTTAGTCCTGTGCCTCATTTTCAGGCTTGATCGTTGGGGTAATTTGCAATCTGATTACAACCAGATATAAAAAGAATGCTTCTCATCAGACAGGCAGCGTTCTCCATAAGAGCCGGCGGCTGGCGGTATACGTACACCTGTCGGAGGTTGTGCCGCCGGGTGTTTTTGGCATATCCAGGGGAAAAAATAAAACTATATAGTTCAATTTGGTTGTAATGCAAGCAATATATAATGTAATCCGACTTTGCGTGTTTAATTTGTCATGCTTGGAGCAGAATATGAGAAATAAAGATCATAAAAGGAAATATTTATCGGAAAATGTCAAACTTGTCGTCTTCTAATCTGATGGCAACGGAATCTATACACTGCGTAACATGGCCGGTTTCCGGTTTTGCGATGTTATAATCCTGTAGATGAGCCAATCAGAAGCGTCGTACATTGGGACGCGGCTTCCGGTTTCAGTCGTCGACAAAACAGAATGACTGTACGGGGTTGAGAGGGAATTTTCTAAATGAAACGTCGACAACTGAGTTTGAGCGAAGCCTTCAAACGAAATAAAAGACGATCTTTTGACGTGGATAGCGATGCTGTCAGTACAGTCAGGGCTTCGTGTTTAGAATTAGTGCGTGAGCTAAAAATAGCTCACATCAAAATATTTAGGAGAGGGTATTTAAAAGTCAGGCGAGTGATTGCAATATAATACAATATAAAATGTGAGTTTACGCGAGCTAAAATCACTCTTGTGACATGAATTTACGCGAGTATTTGCGTGCAGGTGAGCCATCACTCGCGCTAAACACGAAGCCCTGTACAGTGCCGCCGAATATTAATGACAGTGACTCTGAATGTGACTAGGCCTCTGATAATTAATCTTTAGCTTCTCATAACCTTGGGAGGAAATTATGATGATGCTGAATGCTGTAATTATTAATTATTTGGCTGCATTAACCCTTGTCCTGTCGGCCAGTTATACGCTGGTCAAAGTGTGAGTGCCAGACTGTCAAGCAGAGTTGAACTGTTCAAAATGGGCTCAAAAGAGGCGACTGTCTGGTCGTTGAAATTTATAAATAAATTGAAATAATGGATGGTATTTGATGCACGATACATCAATTTGAAACACTGAACATACACTCAGAAAATATTTGGCATTTTACAGCTTTAGAAATATATAGGAATCATAATTCGGCAAAAATTGTGTACCGTAAAACTCACGTTAGAATTCTATCACGTTCAGAGTACTACCAATGGACGGTCTGTTTTGCTTCATCTCCACTTAATAACTCGTCTCAATCCTTATAGATGTCACAGTATGTATTCCTGGTTACTCGTAGCATAACGATTATTGAATATTTATTGAATATTCCAAGTAAATCGGTAAAAATCCTGTTGTTTACGCGAAGTGTGGCTTCCCTCAGCGAAACCAAGCGCCATTCTGACTCCGTCGAAATCAGCCAGGGCCAGGGGTTTTTCTTGACAGTTTTTCATCGGGGTAACCCCGATGAAAAACAAATAAGAATTGAGTTGACGTTTTTTTTGAAATTGAGTTTTCCATGAAAAAATTGAGTATTTTATTTTTCGGACATTCGCGCGCCGTAGGCGCGCGAAAAAATTGAGTTTCCTTCAATAAAATTGAGTTTCTGTAACGAAATGCAAAGATAATACAGCTCGCGAGAAGAAAGAAAAGACTGCACTCACGTGGTGGAAGAGCGATGTGTGCGTTGTTGTTGTTACACGCACAGCCTACGTTTTGTTCCACTTTGCATGCGGGCGTATGACGTTTCATTGGAAAGGGAATTCCTTGTAGTTTCTGATTGAATGCGTGATTTCGACCGATGGCCAATCAAACAGACGATAACATCGAAAAACTGCAAGGGGTGTTTTCCCGTTTCTCTAGTAACGGTAACAGCCGATCCTGTATCGGTTACCTTGATTGGACAAGCGGGGTAACGTAACCTGCATCGCCTTCAACTGGGTCAAGCTGATCTGAGGGAAACGCCATTTTTATCTCATCGCAACGAAATTACGTGGCGCAGAAGCTCGAAAGAAATTTGAAAATAAAGTTTGTTTAGCGGATTTAATCGAAACCCGCATTTTGGAAATATAAACTGAGCTTCTGTACTTCAACTATACCAAAGAATCATATATTTTGAAGGGGTTTTCTGTGAGTATTTTATATTTTCTGGGCGGCTTCTCGACAACGTTTTATGGAAATCTCCGTTGGTGTTTTTTTTTTTATTTTTCATTTTTATTTCTTCCTCCCGACTTCGTTATTCTGAGACAGAATATCAAGTTTACATTCAAGAAATCAAATCAGGCTTAGCTAACAATATATGTATGGTTTTTATCGAGGTAAATTTGAAAAAAGCGATTTCAGAATGGTACATCGCTGCACTCGCATTGGCAGAAGCAACGGCTCGTCGCATTTTTCGTATAGAAAGACGAGAGCCGTTTGAACGACTCGCCGCAGCGTAACAGTTAAAACTTAGAAAAATAAAGAACTGAATAAAGATCTATGCATGGAGACATTCATACAGTTGACTCCTCGTCGATGATCAATAATAAACTCCAGTAAATGGGGAGAGTCAGACGCAGGCATTTGCACGTCGCTGAAAGTGAAAGTAGGCGGGATGATATATGTAGTCTGTAGAGCTGCCAGATGTCAAGAAATATAAAGTGTCTCCATGAATAGATTTTGTAATAGATTATGTAATCGAAAATGCGAGACAAGAACTTTGATTTTCACAACACGTCGGTTCGGTATTGCTGCGCATCAACAACAACACAATGTTGTAGAGGGGGTGAAAAAAAACGTGATGGAGGGCGCATTTTATTTTCATTTTTCTGAAAGCCAACCAAAATGTTGGCCATACAACTGACATTTTAGATGCATACTGCAAACCTGTGTATGCATCAGCTGTTTTCAAGCACAGAAGAATTTTTCATCATTTAGATTTACACTGGAAGAAATATACCTCTGAAACGCCCGTACGCAATCTCTTTTTTTTTGGGTATTGCATGTATTTTTTTTGCATGCTATTCCTATTTCTAAGATGAAAAGGCACTAAAAATTGAGTTTTCGCACTTCATTCGATGAAAATTGGGGAAAATTGAGTTTTCATACTTCATTCGATGAAAATCGGGAAAAATTGAGTTTTAGGCATTATTTAGCGCGCCAAAGGCGCGCGAAAAAAATTGAGTTTTATTGAATTCAGAAATTGAGTAGATGAAAAACTTTTGTCAAGAATAACCCCTGAGGGCGCATGCGTAACTCGTGAATATTTTATGCTAATGAGCAGTTGAAGCAGTTTGACCAATCAGGAAGTCGGCTTACGTCAGGTGATCAGCATTTTCCCGGGTTTATTGGAGTTGAATGGAAAGGACTCGAAACACATGACCATTTTACCCAATAAAATCGACGCATTTTAACTACGTGACACGAGAAAGGTTGTAAAGAATGAAAGCAGAGTTGTTGCCCTTCAATTTGACATCTTTAACGTTGGGATTGCCTTCCGGGTTTTCGTTGGAGGAGCTTGAAAACAAGGTGCGTTTTTACACGTTTCAACAAACTTTTCTGAATAAATGACGCTCTGTTTTACATTTGTAGACGATCTTCACATAAATAAGTGTCTTTTTTAATAATAAACACCGAACTCACGTGAAATAATTAATGAAATAATACGTTATAGTTGGAGTAAGCCGTGTCTGGTTTGATTTTCCACACGTGGCTCCAAATTCTTTCGAAAAACGATCAAACGTCCGACAATTTCTCGGAACGTATATATCCGGAGTCGACACTGGGAACTTGACAGTCGAGCAACGTGTATACACAGAGTTGACAGGACAAGGGTTAAGACATTGCAATAAAAAAGTAGTTATGTATGTGGTAAACTTCGCGCACCAATGGATGGTTGATGTCAACTTTGATATGTCAAAGACAACTATTTCTCTTAATTTCTACAATTAGAACTGCAGAAAGCTTTGTTGTTGACTAAATCATGTGAAATTTAAATGGCACCGGTGACATTATATCATAGAATTTAGATCCAAGTAACACCCTTTTTAAAGAATGAAAATTTGAGGGGAGTTAACCAGTATCCCAACTATATTTAGTTATATTTATCAATAGTCTCCCCTTGCTGCTTCCAATAAATTAGAACCAACCACCAGTCCCGTTGGAATTATCAATTAACTGAAATGTCTGCATAGAAAAACGTCAGCTTGTGAATAGAAGCCCAAAATATTATTTACCATCGAACGAACTGGAAAAAACAGATAGTCCAATTCTGTTTCGTAACAGGTCCGACTTTTGCATGCACCGGACTACCGCGCAAGATTTCCTGCGCAACTGGAAGTAAACTTGTCGCGGGAAATGTTGATAGAGACAGTGTATTAGCCAGCGAACCGTGCAGCCGTGATTTGCACGGTCAAAAAAAAGAAAACACGGTTAATTTTCGTGACCACGCCTTGGGTACAAGCATTGGCGGCCGTGTTTTCGTTCAGGATCACCACCGGTTTATTTGTTTGATTGTACCTCGAGCTGAAACAAAAAATAAAATCGATAGTACCTTTTATTTTCCTTGATTTATGCCTCGAAAGCGTCGTTAACTTTTGTCCGCCATTGTTTTTATTTCCGGGTTCTATTGCGCATTTTACTGCGCATAGGGCGGAGCTACTTGTCCTTGGTGGAGTTACTTGCCCTTCTATACTGAAATACGCGACTAAAGAGGGGAGGTAATTCGTTCGCGTCTAGATCAAACGTACAAGTCAAAATTGCGGGGGAAAAAAAAGGAGATATTTAGCGCAAGATCAAAACGGATCAATGGAAGATTACACATTTCTTTCTGGTGGTAAATTAATAACATTTGCTAATACATTTAGTCTCTTTTCGGTCTCTTTTCATCAACAAATAAATAATCAAGTGATCAATTACTATGCTGAATTTAAATAAAAAAGAACATTTGCAATAAGATTCCCATCAGTTTTGGACCCAGACTAGAACAAGTTTAACTTTAAATTTAATTAACCTGAGGATATCAATTCATCTGAATTACTTTGTAAAATCAAAGTGTAGCATAGTTAAATAAACTGTTGGATCTCATAAGATAAAATTAAATTGTACATTGGCAAGATTTGTAATTTATAAATAAATTTGAAACAAGAACTCAAAACCAAATAAGAGTCTTGGAAAAACTGAATTTAAACATCTTTCATAGTTTCATATTACAATATTCACAGCACAGGGTCATTTCACAGCTCTTGTAAAAGTGTGCTGTTTTCATACATGAGAATGAAGTAACTAAAAATTTTAAGAGATTTATATTACTTCATAAATAACAAAACAATCGCAATCATAATTTTCTAAATTTGATCAAATAAGTATATATATATTTTTTTTTGCAACATTTTCTCAGGGTTTCATCCGCAGACAATTTGTGATCCAATTTCGACTCTTTCACAAAAAAAAAGTCAAAGCCCCGGGGCCCTCACTACAAAAAATAAAAATTCACATTTTTTTAAATTTTTTATGTGCATAAATGATATTTTATTTTATTTAAAAGGATGAAAGTAAACCTTGATATTGGAACTCTCAGGTGCTGGGAAATGGCTCTGATAGCATATATCTGAGCATCTAAGGGTCTTTGGCGGCTGGGGCCCGCCTAGGGCCCCAGACCCCACGCCTAATTGTTCACCGCGCTATGCGCGGCTCAGTTGCTGGGACACAGATTTGCACTCCCTAAAATTTCTTTTGCACTCCCAGTTTCCAAAGTCTGGCTAATACACTGGATAGAGAACACCAACAACAATGGCCAAAGATTGGCTTGAAATAAATTTTCAATGGATTATTTCTTGGATTGTCCATTCCTTCAGATAGATCTAGACTTCTAAAAGGTATTTACGAAAATTGATTGCATTTTATCATTTTTGTTAGATGAAATCCTACTTGCCGCATGTGACAGGTAGGCCTAGATTTTTTTGCAACCTGTCGCCGGAAAAATTCACTTGCCAGCGGCAGGTAGGCAGGCGTTATAGATTTTTTTTTTTTGCAGCAAAAGATGCCAAATAATTAAAACAATGCGTAATTATTGTTATGATAAAAAACATGCGGGCGGGTCATGAAAAGCTAAAGATTAATTAACAGAGGCCCTATGTCTAACAATTTGATGCAGTGCCAGTTCAACAACGTCAAATTCACCCATTGAATCCAATGACGGCATATTAAGTGACAATTGTCAAAAAATATTGAAGAAAAAATACGGGGGGAGACTGGGAACAGTTGAAACGCCGGGACCATTCACGGTATGAAAATGCAAGTTTGCGCCCAGTTATTGGACACTTTTTCCGAGATGGATTTATTTGAAGCTAATCAACTTACTGTCATATTGTTTGTGCCACAGTCTTTAGTAAACCTCCCAAGAATATTTAAACATGAATCACCACTGTAGCCCACAAATGAGTTTTGGAAGGAGCGTCGAAGATTCAACCAGTCCCAAATTTGGTAGTTTTTGGGAGTGTCCATTATCCTTGGCTGTCAATCAGTGCTATTACCAGTGTGAGCCACATGTCATGCTATCGTAAACTGGCTGCTTCACGGAATTGTTCTATTCTTAGACGGAGTGGAGTGAAATTTACATCGTCTGCCAAATGCCGGTTGTGTTGCACACTGAGATTATAACTGAACATTCTGTATATTTGTGGGAACATTTTCAGTAAAACTTTGTTGAATTTAATCAAACCTGCAATCAGGAATGAAACCGAGAAACTGGAGGAAATTTTCGGACGCATTTTTTCACTCAAATTTGTGACACTATTTCCGACCCGCACGAGGGATTAACGTGCACAAATTCCGCGAGTAAACAGAAATCTATCAGGATGTCTTTGTAACTCAACTGTAAAATTAAATTCGTATTACAGTGGTCATGTAATATTCCCAGAAAATAGCCCCACTGGGTATAGGTGTCTAACAATAGGGCCTGTCCGATAACCGGGCAGTTATGCTAAACAGGAAATTCATTTTACCCAGCCTAATCAAGTAGTATTCCATAATTATTGAATCATGTGCATTTAGATCGGGATACAAACACAATAAATATGTTCATGTATGTTCACATACAGATTGAACGATCAGGATAAATTTAGATATTGGGTAATGACGTCATAGGTCATGTGACCGTATCCGCCTGCAGCTGGCGCCATTTTGTATATGAAAATTAGCTCAGTCATTTATCAGTTTCTAGTTTGATCTATACAATTCACACTAAAACTGATCTAGCGAACGATTGGAACCGATTTAACATGATCTACAATCCGCTATTTTGAATATATCAAATAACAAAACCGTCAAATATGAAGAAATATGGTTGATCGAAAAATTGCTAGTTCTGCGCTGGTGAAAAATGCCAAATCATGAAATGGTGAAATAAAATTTTAACTCAACCATTTTCGTACCGCTGTAGCTGCACAAATGTTTACAAAACGGCTAATAAAGAGTTTCCTCGAGAATTACAGTGTACGGACTACAGAAAAAGAATATACTTACATTACACCGAATCAGCAAAATCAACAGCTTCTTCTTCGAAAATAGACGTAGTTGCGTTGTACAAAGGCGCGTCAGAGTTTATATAGCACGAATAGTAACTAAACACGTGACCATATAATGTAGTCCTATTGGCCTAAAATAATCTGCTATCACAAATAATGTTTCTGTCCATCTCTGCCTTGGACGTTTTACCGAACTTTTTTATAGTTCTCTAGTGTTGTACTCACTGGTTAGTCTGATTTTAGACATATTCCTTCTCATATATGAGCAGAAATCATTTGCGAAAGCAAAAAAAAGAATAATATTTGATTTATAATGGAAGAGACTGTTGGTTAAAATAGCATAGTTCGCGGATGCGGAAGGTTAAAAGTGGGAATGAGGACTTAACTGGGTTGTACGAAAATAGGAAATAGCGCATCATGAAATCAAGACAAAATTAACTGAAACATATGCAAGTGAGCGAGATCGGAGTCCCAACAGAGGCTCAACCTCATTATTGACTGAAAACCATTTTCAATTTCTGAACCAATGGTTAAATGAGTCTGAATTCAGTCTATATAGCTGATTAGAACCACTTCCGAGCACAGATGCCTGCATGGCCTGTGGGATATTGGCGTAAATATTAACATATTTTTTACTCAAATCGATTTTTCTTGTATTATTCCTCTTTTGTTCTCTCCCAGTTTTTTTGTTTGTCAACATAACGCAGACCTTTATGACGACATGTACCGTACACTAATTCTATGTCATAGAAAATAAAAACCTACGTAGTAACCTCGGGTCTTGTTTGGCTTGCCATTAATGGGAATGACTTTATCGAGTCCAAGACAAGAGAAAAACTGAGTAAAAATAAAACAAAATCGATTTGAATAAAAATAAATATTATATTTATTGATATTCATAATTTATTGAAAATATAAGTATCCATCGACAGTGGCGTCGGAAGATAGTTCTGACTGGGGGCACTATCCTAGCACTTTATGCGAGGGTCTTGGAAGCTCCGGGGTTCTAGACGGCCGTAGTCCTGAGCGTTTTGAGCGATTTCCGATAAATAAAACGCATATTTTTTTCTCAGATATTTCAACTGTTTTAATATTAGTTTGGTAAAAAAATAAAAAAAATAATAATAATAAAAAACTGCTGACACACACACACACACAAACTTCTGCACGCAATCCGTACATTCGATTAATATAACTCCGTCTTCGTTTACGTCAAATAGACAACTATCCTACTTACGTTTTGTTTCGGAAGAAATCAAGGATATCACGCTGTGGTCTCTTCGACATGATGTTAGTTTGTTTTTGGGTTTTTTGGTTTTTTTTGGACTTTATTCTGTATTCCTGTTACACTTAACACTCCCAAGGTCCAGGATCCCTGGGGAGTGGGGCTTATTACTATCAGATGTTAACCACCATATATGACAGGGCATCATGCATACTATGGGTGCATGGCAACAGCAGTATTGTACTTAACACAGTGACATAGGTATTTCAATGATGGACATAGGCTAATGAAAATTACATAGGCTACTGAAAAATACATACTGGTATCTATCAACTCCGACTCGGTTACATATGAAATACATAGGCTTTGCGGTTACTAACTCAGATAAACTAGGACCACAAAGATATGTTGTAACAATGTAGTACATGTATGTAAAATGACTGAAATCATATCGCAGATGCTATATATTTACGAATATTTTCAGTTATCAGTTTATACTTGGAGATTTTGGATTTCTGTAAAACATCAATATTTTGCTTCAAGTAGACTTTAAAAGTTGTTAGATAGAGAGTTTCATTTGTATATTTTGATCTATATATGAAGTATCTTGCACAGGCAAGAACATACTCCAGTACCATTTTGATATTATATGGCAACTTCGTATGGGGAAAGTATACAAATCCAAACATTATCATTTTATCATCCATTGGGTCATCAAACTCATAGCCCCATGTACGAAATATCAAATGGAGCCATACGTGAAGATGTTCACAAAACATTTGTGCTGTAGAGCATGCATACATTGCATGTCGAACACTATCAACCTGGCCACATTTATCACACAAGTTGCTGGCCTTCACTTTGATTTTATGTAAGTAAACATTACATGGAAATAAATTATACAAAAGTTTAAATTGTAGTTGCTTTATTTTGTTTTCCACTGGTAGGTTACTTATGGTTTTATAAGCTGTCAATTCTGGTCTATCCAATTTTTCATTAGTTTGTAATGTCAAAAGCAAATTGTAAAAAAACTTACACTTGGTGCTGCAAGCATCCAAGTTGATATTGGTTATAACTGGTTTGTCTGGGAGCTTTGTCAAGCAATTGCGTGGGTTAAATAAATTGCTACCAAGTTTCTTTTTAACCGCTTTGGTGTAAATGTTAAACAAAATGTTGGTTGTTACCAAATTAACTTTTCACTAAGTCTGTCAAACTTGAGAAAATTCCCACTTTCATCTAAAAGCTGCCAGACAAAAATGATCCCAGCTCCATACCAATCCTCATCAAAGAAGGATTTTCGCTTGTAAGTGAATCTTGTATTATTCCATATCACTTCATTAAATATGTCAGCAGAGATATCATTGATACTATTGTATCGATTCTGCACCTCTTTATAAAATTTCAGCATATCCAAATAGAAGGAATTTTTTAACAATAATTTGCTAGGGAGGAAATTACAGTGAAGAACAAGTTCCAACCCACCACATGATCTAAATGCCAAGTCAATAAAGGGCTTACATAAACTATTATTCAAGGAAAAATATCGAGCAAGCCAAACCAGTTTTAAAGCTTTGTTCATCAAGGTAAAATCAAGTGCTTTTATCCCTCCCTTTTCCATCTCTAAACACATTTGACTTCGTTTAACCTTTTCTACTTTGCTATTCCATACAAATGAATAAAACAACTTATTAACCGTTTTTACATATGAATCGTCCAAGTGAAGGACACTCGCTAAATGGACCAACCTGGAAATCCCCTCCGATTTCATTAACAAATTTCGGCCAAAAATGGATAGCATTCTTTGTTTCCAGATATTAAATCGCTTCTCTATTTTAAGTTTTTGTCGAATTATATCCGATTCACTAGCCCTATCTTGATCTATCCTAGACACGGTCACTCCCAGACATTATATTTCCTCCACTGTTTTCACTGGTAAATCTTGGTTCTCTGCCGCAAGGGGAAAGGCTGCACATTTATCTATACTCAAGCACAGACCTGAATACCTATTCTGATGTTGGTAGAACCGCAAAATATTGATGGCAGATTGCCAGTTCTTTGCAAATGCGACAGAATCATCTGCAAAATAGACCCCTTTATACTCGGTGCGGCCTATTAGTATACCTTGGATATTGTCGTCCTTACGTATAGCATGATTGAGTAGCTCTGCACACAGAATAAAAATATAAGGAGAGAGAGGACACCCTTGCTTTGTTCCTCGTTCATTCTTAAACCAACGAGTTGTCCTTCCACTATTTAACACTGCACTTTCAGTTTTACAGTAACATACCTGAACAAACCTAATGAATGAATCAGGAAAATTGAACAGCTTCAGAGATTTGTAAATAAACAAATATTCTAATGAGTCAAATGCCTTTTCAAAATCCAAAAATAGCAAATATCCCTCTTCAATATCAGATTCTAATAGATCTAGGATCGCTCTAATGTTTTCCCCTATGAACCTGTGACTAAGGAAACCTGTTTGTGTGGAATGTACAAGTTTTTCTATAACCCGCTTAATACGCAAAGCTAGAGTTTTAGCAAATATTTTATAGTCCACATTCAGTAAAGTTATTGGACGCCAGTTCTTAAGATCTTTTAAGTCACGTTCAGGTTTTTCAATTAGAGTTATTAGCCCTCTACATTGGGATATTGATAAGTTGCCACACTCTATGCTGTGATTTAAACTATCCAAATATAATTCTTTCAAGTTCTGCCAAAATTTTGAGTAAAATTCCACAGTCAGTCCATCACACCCTGGCGACTTGTTAAGGTTCATAGACTGTATAAGGCATATAGTATTTCCTCCTGATCAATGCAATTTTCAAATATTTGCAGATCTTCATTCTCTACTTGAGGAAGTTCATCTGTTTTGAAAAAATCTTCCATATCTTCAAAGTCATTTACATCAATCTTGGAGATATACAGATTTTCAAAATATGTTTCAAGCTTTTTCATAATAAATTTCTGGTCTGTATTGACAGAACCATCTTCATTGTAAAGTTCAGTTATCAATTTCTTGCTTTGTTTTCTCCTTTCTAAATCATAAAAATATTTATTGCTTTTTTCACCCTTCTCCAACCAGTTGCACTTAGAGCGGATTTTAGCTCCTTTAGCCCGGTCTTCATACATGGTTTCTAACTTCAATTTAGTGGCATGATAGCGTTCTAAAAGATCTGGTGTTTCTGTGCTGGAGAGCTGTCTATCCAAGATTGTCAGCTCCCTTATAAGATCTTTTTCCTGTTTATTTCTTTCTTCTTTTTTCTGTTTACTATATTCTATTGAAGTTTGCATCACTTTGTATTTAAGCCATTCCCATTTCTGTGTCGGATTTGTCCATTCTGCGCCTTGTTGTATTTCAAGAATTAAATTTTGGATTTTAGTAACATATACATCATCTTCTATTAAAGAATTATTGAATTTCCAAAAGTTAGGCTTAAATAATTTTGGGAATGTATAAAGATGGGTTTGAAAATGATGCGTAGAACCGAAGTGCTGACCTTACATTTTAGATCATTTGGCGCACCAGTACACAAAATTTTGCAAACTAAATCTTCAAGTTGGAAAAAATACTGTGAATATTGCCTGCAAACGGGAACTTGGACGATTCCCACTTATAATAGATATCCATGCAAGCATATTGAACTACATGCTGCATCTTGAAAACAATACCGACCGGTCTATTCTTCGAGATGCAGTCAGACTCGGTCGCAAAGCACTGGAAAACGATGGAATTGGATGGCATAGCTATTCATCATTAATGATGCAGAAAAATAATATCACCCTACTGAATCGACAAGTATGATTGTAGGTGAATGCACCAGTACATGTGTCATGCGACCATGAACTGTAGATTGGATTGCTTCACATTGAAGCCGGATAACAGCTGCAATGTTATAATGAGGCAACATACGATTGTATATCAGATATGTCGACAGTCCATCCATTGTCTTGGCAACAGTCCATTTGGCGAATCATTGACCAAGGTTACACGGTTCACGTCAGTTCAGACTGACCGTATTTTGACCTACCATGGACTGTCGATCGGTCCGATGGTGATACCATGGACTGTCGTAATATCAGACAGACAGAGAATAAACTATTAATGGTTCATATTCCTCTTAAACACACACAAGTGAAAGGAATCGAGAGATGAATGTATGGTGTTCTATTTGGGCCAATTTCATCTCGCGCGTCGGAGAGGGCGACGTCGCCTTTCAAAACGCGACGTCGCCCTTTTCCGTCGCGCGTCGCGCGTCGCCTTTTGCAATGTTAAAGAGATAGGCCAAAACTTATGGTGTCTTATTTGGGCCAATTGCCCTATCTCCTAACATTGTAAAAGGCGACGCGCGACGGAGAGGGCGACGTCGCCTTTCAAAACGCGACGTCGCCCTTTCGCGTCGCGCGTCGCACGTCGCCCTTTCAAAAGGGCGACGCGCGACGCGCGACGGACATTCGCGTCGCCCTTTTAAAAGAGCGACGGACGACGGACGACGGACGACGGACATTCGCGTCGCGCGTCGCCCTTTTGGTTTACAAAAGTGCGCATGTCTGGGGGGAGCATGAGTAGTATATAGAAAGTCTTTGGGACTAATAGCCTCTCACTGCGCATGCGCAGAATTTATTTTCTGGTCGGAAGTGTGTGTGTGCGCATGCGTGAGTTTATGCAAATGAGTTTATGCAAATGAGGTCTCTGGGTTTTCAAAATGGCGGCTTGTTTGTGTGTGTTATGGGTGGTGTGTTTCAAAATGGCGGCTTGTTTGTGTGTGTTATGGGTGGTGTGTTTCAAAATGGCAGCTTGTAGTTGTGTGTTATGGGTGGTGTGTTTCAAAATGGTGGACAACTTCACCTCCCCCATCCACGGCCCTCATTTGCATATTTTCAAAATGGCGGCTTGTTTGTGTGTGTTGTGGGTGGTGTGTTTCAAAATGGCGGCCTGTTGTTGTCCACTGAAAATATGCAAATGAGGTCTCTGTGTTTTTCAAAATGGCGGCTTGTTTGTGTGTGTTATGGGTGGTGTGTTTCAAAATGGCGGCTTGTTTGTGTGTGTTGTGGGTGGTGTGTTTCAAAATGGCGGCCTGTTGTTGTCCACCATTTTGAAAATATGCAAATGAGGTCTCTGGGTTTTCAAAATGGCGGCCTGTTGTTGTCCACCATTTTGAAACCCACATGCAAAACGTATAAAAGGAGTCCATTTTTAGGGAAAGGGGTGTATTCAATCTGACTTACCTGACCTGACCTGACCTGTCTCCCTGCCTGTCTGCCTGCCTGCCTGCATCCCTGCCTTGCTTGCCTATCCGCTTGTATGAGACGAAAAGCATGAGACGTGGAGAAGATTTTCCCTTGGACCCAGCAGCACCTCCGGTTGAAGTCTTGCCTGAAGATGCGCGTGTCAGGGCCATTTATCAACGACACTGGGCTACCATACGCCATTGTTTTCACCGTGATCGTCGTCTTTTGGACTTATACAATTTTCGGCTGGAGGACCTCACGTATCTCACTACATATGCCGAGAACATTTTCAAAGATCAGGTGACAGCCTATAAGTTGAATGTCACATTTGGGTATATCTTACGGCACAAAGAGACGGGCCAACTGCGGTATTTCTTACCCAGCAATAATACCTATGTGTTTGATCAGCCGTTCACCGTGACGGATGCGATTTCTCTGGAGCCACTCATCGACCAATTGACTACGTTGGATCCATTGGAATGGACTCGGTTGCAACGCCCCAATACCCAATGGCTTGTGGAAATGGTCACTAACGTCACATTTTTCGTCACGAAAATGCGAGATCACCCGATCGGTGCTCCTGTACAACTCCCCCCGTGGTTGCTTCTTCGAAAAGGCCTGTATGCATTAACAGCAGGAATAAAGGGGCCCTACAAAGACCGGAAATGTCTGTTTCGGTGTTTGGCCGTGCATCTGGACGAGTGTCACCCCCAGGCTTGTGACACAGTGGCCGATGGCTATTGGGAGGAGTATTTAGAGCAGCAAGACATGGATAAGCGGCACTTCCGTGGAGTCCCCTTTAAGAATTTGGATGATGTGGAAACACTGTTCGATATTAATATCTTTGTTTATCGATTACGATGCGAGGACGATACCTATGTGGCTGAATTGGTTCGTCGATCCACAGAACGGTATGCTGCTACGATGAAAGTCAATGTGTTCGATGACAATGGCGTGAGTCATTTTTCGCTCATTACCAATATGAGCCTGTACGCTCAGTCTTTCAGTTGTGCCCAATGCCATCGTGTGTTTAAAAAGTCTTACAACTTACATTGCCACGAGAAAATCTGTGACAACAGTGTCAAGCGAGTCTATCCGGGTGGAGTGTATCATAATACACCTACTATTTTCCAGGAACTGGCCGATGAGGGTATCATCATACCGGAAGAGGACCGTTATTTTCCCTACCGGGCATGCTATGATTTTGAGGCCCTGTTGGAGCCCATGGACCTGTTTTCGGCTAAAACGCAGTGGACACAGCGACATATCCCCCTCAGTGTCAGCATTTCATCCAATGTACCTGGCTATGACGCTGCACCGGTGTGTTTCGTGTCCACGGGGGAATCCCATGAGTTGATCACCCGTATGATGGAGTATTTAGAGCAAGTCAGTGCGGCCAGTACGGAATTGTTGGTGGCCAAGTTCGACGACGTACTGACCCAGCTGGACGACCGCATTCCTGAACCGGGTGTAGCGTTCAGCGACGATGAAGAGTCCGAGTCCGAGTCCGAGTCCCAGCAGTCCCAGCCTCTGCAGTCGCAGGATGTCCCTTTACCTAAACCTTATGCGGAGAAATTGAAGTTACGGTTCCTTCAATACTTAGGGCAGTTACCGATGCTCGGCTTCAATTCGGGGCGATACGACTTGAACATGGTGAAGGAATTTCTCTACCCTTACTTGGCGCAGTCCGATACCCTGAAGTCGGTCATCAAGAAGATCAACAACCATATGGCCCTCACTACCACATCACTTCGTTTCCTCGATATACGCAATTACCTGGCACCTAATTGTAGCTATGCGCAGTGGGTGAAAGCCTATAACTGTACCCAGATGAAAGGTTACTTTCCTTACACCTATATGACGAGCCTGGCCCGCTTAGAAGACACCCAGTTACCACCCTGACTCCAGCAGGTATGGAACGCTGAACATATGCAGACGTTGCGAGATTTCCTCATATGGTAT
>JAVTVY010043483.1:0-21279 GCA_036873755.1 Hanleya hanleyi | reverse complement strand
GTGTGTTCACACTCAAGGACCCTCCAGCTGGACGTGAGCACGGCCACTGTAAAGGTCGGTGAACGGGCATACGAGGTCGTAAACCGGAAGCACGTATAGGAGGACGCATCATACGATAAATTCCCGGTCCCGTACCTCGAACACCACCGGAAGCAGATATCTGACCTAAGCCACGCAAGGGCGAAGGTAGACCAGCAACCGGATGCCGCATAATTTGAACTGGTCTGATTGAGGGGTCTTGATAACGCAACTCAGACACAGGCAAAAAATTTGACATATTATGGGTACCTGAATACATACCATACTGCCGTTGTTGCGGGAACCTTAATCTCTGGTGGCCCAGAAGGCTCGTAGACACAAACGTCTCGGCAAGGGAACGAGGAAGGCCACCAGAGTAACCGGAAGCAGGTTGGGAAAATTCAGACAAGCCGGAAGCAACAGTTAAAGGCGTAACTGAGCGACCGGGAAGTCCAGGCCTCGACAGCGTCGAGGAAGGTATTTTCCCAACCCCGGACCCAAATGAAAATTTAACATTAGGCTCCTCACTGGTGCTGCCCAAGTTTTCATAATCATAAGCTGACTCCGATCGAGCGATCGGATTCCCCTGGCTTTCCCACGCTAAGCCTGGGTCCGTCACCGATTTCCCTTCATCGTCACATCCAGGTGTCCGCTCAATAGGAATCTCCACATCCACAGTCGTCGTAGTACCAGATTCCATATCTTCGATTATTCCCTCCACTTGTACCAACCGGGTCGATCTCTTACCTGATTGACCCTTCACCTGGTCTGAAATGGAAGTATCGTGAGCGGGGGGGGGAGTTTGTTTATCTTTATTTACATCCAATAGGCTGACTAATGAAGACCCAGCTACTGAAGTAACAAAACCCCTAGACTCCTCGCCTACATTAGTACGCGGAGACTGTGCTACATATGTCTCGTTTGCGAGATTGGCAGGCATAACAACATTATTTCCTTCGTTAGCTGCCAGAGAACCGGCCAGATACACCTGGAATATGCCGGGCGCCCACACAATACACTCTTCACAGGCAGTGTCCCATGTACAGATTCTACCCTGGCGGCATGGCGGACACAATGAGTGAAGGTCATAACTAGGCTTGTCACCTCCACAAGACATGCATGACATTTGAGACATATTTTGAGCCATTATTACGCTGATAACTTAGAGAATACTTCCCAAAGGACTTCTTGCAGAAAATCAGACGTCTGAGGTAATCCAACTGTGAGTAGTTTCGCTAGAAAAGGCACTTTTTCACGGAGTTGACAATGTTTACTTCCAACCCTACGAAGCAGTAGGACAAGAAGGAAGTAGAATTGTGGGTAGCTATGCAATCAGGTGACTAGCAGGGGAGATAACTGTGTCATTTAAATTCTTACTGTGATATTTCATGTAGACAAGAAATGCAAAGAGTGGAAGTGAGGTAAGTTTTCAGCGCAAATAACTCATGAAATTATCACAGCCATCTGAAAATCTAATCATTTCATCTGTCAACATTCAGGAAGCTCTCACCAAAGTTTGGTCAGGCCCGACTTGATAGATCTGCAGATATTCAGCGGACAAGAACATGTTGATGGGCATAGATAACAGTGCAGAAGCTAAGCCATCAATAAATAATAAATTTTTTTTTTTAAATCATGACATCATCATAGCCATCTGAAAATCTAATCATTTCATCTGTCAACATTCAGGAAGCTCTCACCAAAGTTTGGTCAGGCCCGACTTCATAGATCTGCAGATATTCAGCGGACAAGAACATGTTGATGGGCATAGATAACAGCGCAAAAGCTACGCCATCAATAAATAATAAAAAAAATAAAAATCGACCATAGAGGTCCATGTCCCCCGCTAGCAGCACCAGTTATGGTGGATTACATCCACCATAACTGGCGCTGCTGCTGCGGGGGCCATGGACCTCTATGGTCGATTTTTTGGGTCGATGATATCTCATATCATTGATAAGAGTATGATTTGAAAATGGAGATATCGCTGATGAGCTTAACATAATCTAATACAGCAGATGGCACCCATATTGGATTATGCACATCCATAAAACATAATACATGACTGTTCTCTCACTAAGGTCAAGGGACTCCCCAAGTTTGAAGTAGATCAGTTGAATCGTACTCCAGCTATTGTCCGGACAAGATCAAACTGCTTAAAATCCAATGAAATCCAGTATGGCCGATGGTGGCCATATTGGATTAAGCACGTCCTTGAAAAACAATCCTAATCCTCCTCTCAACAATGTCAAGGCACTCCCCAGGTATGAAGTAGATCGGTTGAATCGTTCTCGAGTTATTGTCCAGACAAGATTCAACTGCTTACAATCCAATATGGCTGACGGCGGCCATATTAGATTACGCACATTGCTGGAAAACAATCCCAACCGTCCTCTCACCAATGTCAAGGCACACCCCAAATTTGAAGTTGATCGATTAAATCGTTCACGAGTTATTGTCCGGACAAGAAAATCTAAGATCCAACTGCTTATAATCCAATATGGCGGACGGTGGCCATATTGGATTATGCACATCGCTGAAAAAAATCCAAACCGTCCTCTCACCGATGTCAAGGCACTCCCCAAGTTTGAAGTAGATCAGTTGAATCGTACTCCAGTTATTGTCCGGACAAGATCAAACTGCTTAAAATCCAATGAAATCCAGTATGGCTGATGGTGGCCATATTGGATCAAGCACGTCCTTGAAAAACAATCCTAATCCTCCCCTCAACAATGTCAAGGCACTCCCCACATATGAAGTAGATCGGTTGAATCGTTCTCGAGTTGTTGTCCGGACAAGATCCAACTGCTTATAATCCAATATGGCTGACGGCGGCCATATTAGATTACACACATTGCTGAAAAACAATCACAACCGTCCTCTCACCAATGTCAAGGCACACACAAAGTTTGAAGTTGATCGGTTAAATCGTTCATGAGTTATTGTCCGGACAAGAAAATCTAAGTTCCAATTGCTTATAATCCAATATGGCTGATGGCGGCGGTGGCCATATTGGATCAAGCACGTCCTTGAAAAACAATCCTAATCCTCCTCTCAACAATGTCAAGGCACTCCCCACATATGAAGTAGATCGGTTGAATCGTTCTCGAGTTGTTGTCCGGACAAGATCCAACTGCTTATAATCCAATATGGCTGACGGCGGCCATATTAGATTACGCACATTGCTGAAAAACAATCACAACCGTCCTCTCACCAATGTCAAGGCACACACAAAGTTTGAAGTTGATCGGTTAAATCGCTCATGAGTTATTGTCCGGACAAGAAAATCTAAGTTCCAATTGCTTATAATCCAATATGGCTGATGGCGGCCATATTAGATTACGCACATTGCTGAAAAACAATCCCAACCGTCCTCTCACCAATGTCAAGGCATACCCCAAGTTTGAAGTTGATCGGTTAAATCGTCCACGAGTTATTGTCCGGACAAGAAAATCTAAGATCGAACTGCTTATAATCCAAAATGGCTGACGGCGGCCATATTTGATTACGCACATTGCTGAAAAACAATCCCAACCGTCCTCTCACCAATGTCAAGGCACACCCCAAGTTTGAAGTTGATCGGTTAAATCGTTCACGAGTTATTGTCCGGACAAGAAAATCTAAGATCGTACTGCTTATAATCCAAAATGGCTGACGGCGGCCATATTGGATTACGCACATTGCTGAAAAACAATCCCAACCGTTCTCTCGCCAATGTCAAGGCACACCCCAAGTTTGAAGTTGATCGGTTAAATCGTTCACGAGTTATTGTCCGGACAAGAAAATCTTACGGAATTACGGAATTACGGACACCGGTGTTTCTAATATCCCCCCCTACTAAGTAGCGGGGGACAATAATTAAAAATCATGACATCATCATAGCCATCTGAAAATCTAATCATTTCATCTGTCAACATTCAGGAAGCTCTCACCAAAGTTTGGTCAGGCCCGACTTCATAGATCTGCAGATATTTAGCAGACAAGAAAATGTTGACGGACGGACGCTAGGACGGACGGACGGACGTACGTACATGGCAACGACAAGACCCCACAGCCCTATGGGCTGAGGGGTAATAAAAAGCTCTAAACAATACTTGAGGGCAGGAAAAATTGTTAAGTTATCTAAATTGATGCCTGGGCTATTGACAATGGCTAAGCGAATGAGTGTCAGCTTAGGATTTTATGTCGCTTTCAATAACATTTCAGTCATATTGCGATGAACAAAGTAGGCGCCACCCAGTCAAGTTGCGTTTCTGTTGTTCAAAGGTGAAGTACATCTTACCATGTTCAGTTCACGGCGTGTTATTTTCGCGATTTCTCAATTTTAGACATTTTCGAGACAGTGACCATGTTGTAAAAAGAATATTCATTCATTTTTTTTATAATTACAGCTCAAATGATGTTTTAGTGGGCTTCAGATGTTCAAAATTTGTGTGAGCGTACAAGTCATCACCACAAGAGGATTATGCAGCTTTGGTTTGGTTTGATTTCAGAACGGAGTGGTTATTCAGCAAGAATCCACCATAACACATACATGTATGTTTAATTCAAATAGAATAATCAGAATTCAAGGTCAGTTTTGAACAGACCTGGGCTTACTACCCTGCATGGAACTTGCTGACCCATAAATTATCCATAATACCTACTGTCTGTTATTATATATAGTGACCCTCACAAATTGTATAGACTGCATTTTAAATTCATATGTGGTATGTTTCAAGTTGTTTTCGTTGTCCAGTTTGTTGTGTGCTGTGCTGCACAACAACAAGGTTTTCTCAATTCTTTTCCACAAGCATTTAATTTTTGGGAATATTTCTACACCAAAGTTAAATGTTTTACAGTTGTCCATCTTGGTTAAAGATTTCCAACTTGTGTACAGAGAATAAACGTGATGGGAAAAAGCAATGAATAAACAGACCAACCCTCTTGATCACAAGCGGTATTACCTAGGGTATGCTTGACCCGGTCCCGGATATAGGTCTTGTTATTGTGAAGGTCGACAAAGCGGCGCACATCAAAGGAGGACAGGTCAATACTCGGCTCACCCTCTATGATCCACTGAGCTAGGTGGTAGCCCACGCCCCCGCCCCCAGCAAAACCGGATGAGTTCATCCCTGCCGCCACAAAGTAATTATCAATCTGGAGATTCAAACAGATAGGCATAGTTATCGTCTCCTTCAGTTGATGAGTTGAGAAGCGTACATGGAGTAACAGATGAAGAAAAGCTCTGAGAAGATAATCCTATAATTTATCAATCCCAAACTTACTCCTAATCTTCACTCCAACTAGATTGTTGTGGAAACTACGGTTCCATATATATAAAAAATAATACAGGCATACAATCAGGTACGCTGATAAACAGCTTGTATCACTGATATCCCTACTCTCCTTGTTCCCCCCGCTGATTCACATCGCATATTTCGCGCCTCTTGGCCGTAAGGGGGCGCACTGCACAGGCCAACCACCAATGACCAATGAATATCACTCTTACGGAATAGTCTTGGTCCGCTTTGTTTATCACGGCAACCAACATCCGGGCATCCGACACCTTTTCTCTCAGTGGGTGAGAGGTCTTTCGGCCAGTCACCATTAAATGTTTCCAGGAAATGACAGCGCTAAGCTGTCAAGATTGGTCTCTCGATAACAGTAATAAATCACCCAGCGTATATGACATCTAATGAGTGATAACTGTGTGGAAAAATGTGAGACTCTAGTGAACTATTTGTTCACAATCAACTGTGAATTAAAGCAATATGAGTTGTCTCCCTTTTCAAACGTTCATATTTCGTTAACGGCAAAACTAACAACAAACGGATGGCAAAACAGCTCTAATTACGTTAATTTCTGAGTTAAGAGTGACCAGATTTTTGGATAACTTCCTCCATTGTTTAGTAAGGTTCGTCAACCGATTGCAAACATTTCTTCACTGATACCTAAAACTAATTAACAAATAAATCCCTGTAAATGTTGTTAATATCCCACTGATAAGACCACGCTTTATCGTCATGAGTATATAAGGAGATCAAGCTGCCTAGAATGGTAAACGTAAAACATCATTCAATTGTTTCAGATTTTGAATTGAATGTTGACTGCTAAAAAAGACGGGAAAAACTTCCTTTGAGAAATGCGGTAAGAGGGCGTGTCGCTGTCAAAATATTGGCATGGCTTTCACATTACGTGAGAGTCGTGATCTCACTATCATGAAGGCATGACGTAATTTCGATCACGTGAGGTAGTTAGCCAATCGTGGTTAGTATGAAGAATCCGGTCATCTCCGAGCTATTACGACACGGCGATCGGGTAACCAGATAAAGCGCCCCCTTACAACCAAGAGGGCCAGATAAAGCGCCCCCTTACGGCGATGTGAATCAGCGGCGGGAACAAGGAGAGTAGGGACGTCAGTGATACAAGCTGAATAGTATGAGCGTAACAATCAAGTTATTGCATATATATTTAAATACAGCAATACAGGTCAATACAGTTCAATACATCGTTATACAGGAGTGAGACAAACTCTGGGAACACACAGGCTCGGCAGCTCAATGCGTCTTTCCAGATTGGGTCTTCTTTATCGTCTGTCTTCCGAGTCCAGTTGGCAAGGTAATCTGGGATCCGCCCAAGTCAGAGTAGAGGGGAACCAGGTGGACGGATTCACCCATTTCAGTCCAAGACACGGGGGTCGTAACTACCACATCGTTAATAAATGTGTATCTCAGATTTCAGGTGACTGCAGCAAGAATTTAGTTTGCATCTTCATTTAGTTGGGATAGTTGGGAGTCACATTCAGCAATCTTCCTTTATTATCCAAGGGTCTGACTGTCCACAAACACTCAGTTTCCCTCATAGACCTGAATCTTGATGATGTTTTATCCCTCTTTCAATCAGGTGATGATTTGGGCATCCATTCACTTACATGACAGGTGATCAATTATCCCAAAATCTATCACTGCTCATGTGACACGAAACTAATTCAATTGTCAATGCAAATACATGTTCGGCAAGGCGTGAAGTTCTCAATGTAACCAGACACACCAAATTAAAGCTTGCTCTTCCAGCTGTCCCAGTCCAGGGATCTCCCATTGACAATTCAATTCAGATGAGGGGTTGCAGGGTAAATTGAACTATATTATGATCCCCACCTTCCATTTAATTGTCATGGATGTACATTGCATCATGTGATAAAACGTTAACAGGTTTCAGGCCCGTTCTGAATAAATGCAGATCAGATTTGAATAGTTTTTCGGGAAAGTATTCTGTGTTTCCATGAAGATGACATGTCTGAATGGGACTGAAATAGGACTACTTAGTATGATTTCCACCCTGGGCAAAATGAGAACCATTCAATAAGGTTACAGACTCCGCTATTGGGGGCCCACTCCCATCTATCATACCTCTGGAGCCTCCCCTAATATCCAGTTTCCGTCCGGTGTGAAACTCTCGGGCCCATTAGTAAGCTGTAAGATTCTGGCCTCCCCCATAGCCGGCACACGATGCAACATTGGATCCAGTAGGGTTTCTGATTGAAATATAATCACAGAATTGATTCAACAATGTTCACCATAGAAGGCCACTACATGGACATATCTACATGTAGGAGCATCTTGAGTTATCATGTAAATAGGCAGTCCAGCTTTGTCACCTATTTACTACACATTTACTCTAGAAGTCAAAGGGGGTGGGGTGCGGAGGATATTTGACATTTTTTTCTAAACTTGAAATCATTGAAATAACAAAGAAATAATGGATTATCTGCATGATTTTGGATAACTATGTCAACTTCCTATTAAAACATATGCTACTTCTTCTAAATTGGATCACCCTCTAAAATCATTAAAATAACAAAGAAATAATGGATTATCTGCATGATTTTGGACAATTTCGTCAACTTCCAATTCTAATACATTCTACTTCTTCTAAATTTGATCACCCACTAAAATCATTAAAATACAAACAAAGAAATAGTGGATTATCTGCATGATTTCCTAATATATGTGATCATTTCCTGTTTCTATGGTGGGAAATTTCCTTTGCTGTGACAGTCATTAGAGTATTTACCATACGGTTTCAATTTCTTTTCTCCTCTCTGATATATCAGTGGACTTATTTACACTCCTATTCTTACTGATCGTTCTATAGGCCTACCATCTGCTCCCAGTTATGAGATATAGGCCTACCATCTGCTCCCAGTTATGAGATATAGGCCTACCATCTGCTCCCAGGTATGAGATATAGGCCTACCATCTGCTCCCAGGTATGAGATATAGGCCTACCATCTGCTCCCAGTTATGAGATATAGGCCTACCATCTGCTCCCAGTTATGAGATATAGGCCTACCATCTGCTCCCAGTTATGAGATATAGGCCTACCATCTGCTCCCAGTTATGAGATATAGGCCTACCATCTGCTCCCAGTTATGAGATATAGGCCTACCATCTGCTCCCAGTTATGAGATATAGGCCTACCATCTGCTCCCAGTTATGAGATATAGGCCTACCATCTGCTCCCAGTTATGAGATATAGGCCTACCATCTGCTCCCAGTTATGAGATATAGGCCTACCATCTGCTCCCCGATTATGAGATATAGGCCTACCATCTGCTTCCCAGTTACATGAGATATAGGCCTACCATCTGCTCCCAGTTATGAGATATAGGCCTACCGCTGCTCCCAGTTATGAGATATAGGCCTACCATCTGCTCCAGTTATGAGATATAGGCCTACCATCTGCTCCCAGTTATGAGATATAGGCCTACCATCTGTCCTAGTTATGAGATATAGGCCTACCATCTGCTCCCAGTTATGAGAGTAACATTCGACACATTAAGAAGAGACAGATCAAGAAACATACGAAAATGGTCCCAGTCGTCTGGCAGAAGCTGGAACTCGAACTTGTCGGGCATCCCATTGTGGAAGACTGGCTTGGCCACCAGCTCGAATCCACCACCTAGGAGACCACCGCCCCACTCCCTGAAGTACACTCTCCCGTCGTAGTCACGCACCACTGCAGATACAAATACATTTCAAGAGAAAGGATAAATTAGTCATGAACAGGAATCGAATCAATCTCCCGTGAATTGTGGGATTTTAAGCAGCTATATGCTTCAAGCTGTCTATACCCCATACCAAATGGTTATTTCCGTTCAAGTACTGGATATTATATTTGCCATATAAATCTGCTTACATTCATGGCAGTGCCTAAAGGAAATATCCCGAATTAGGGTCTGAATATCCCATCAATCTTCAACTTTCCTTTTCATTGTTTTGACAGTTTTTGCTTGTTCAAGGGGGAAACAACTCTGTTTTTCTATTATTTCTCTTTGGATACAATATGAAAGAGGAGACCTGTGTTGGTTTCTGGTTTGTTTCCTTGCTTTTCAAAATACACATGCTACATGTGATAATTAATAATTACTAGGGATAACCAATTGCAGCAGACTCAGAATACTAAAACTTTTGATACAAGATCATTTTAACATGCAGACGTATTTGAGGGAGGAAATAGATGAGGGTCGGGCATGAGAAACAAACTATTATCAATGGCTGGATACACCATGTGTGCCATGTTTTTTTTAGCACAAAGGTGACTATCAAAGTTGTTATCTTTCAACAGCTGAAGAGACAATTCGATATTTGTATGCCAAATTGCACAGTTAAACTGTATAAGCCACATCGTGATCCCAGAAGTACCGCATTTTACCGCATATTCTTGTCAGGCGCGAGACTGAAGGGCAGGTTCACGCACATGCTTTTTCCACGAGAGCCAGCAATGCCTCCATCTCGGGTCGCTTCCACTAAAATGCTAAAATTATTCTAACAACATTTATTGTGCGAATTTTCTTGAACTGTTGAACCGACACTCTGACAAAATACCCTGGAATTGCTGTCTCTCGTGAAAAAACGTATGTGCGTGAACCTGCCCTTCAGTCTCGCACGTGGCATAAATATGCGGTAAAATGTGGTACTTCTAGGATTACAATGTGGCTTATTGTAAAGAGTATCATACAGTACCTGGCATTGTTCTTTCCACCCCCTCAATAGGTTTTGTAAGGATATAGTAATGTTCACAAGAGTGGAGCGGCACACGAACCTTTGGACGAGATTTCTGACCCAGTTCTCTTGCCCACTGAAATGGGAAGCCATAAAAACAAATTATGAACAAAAGAATGATTAGTAATTAGTAGATGCATGAAGGAGAAATCTACATCATATAGTTTTAGGATTCAGTGAGAGTTAACAGTATTTAGAGAAAGATTAAAGTGAAATCTCCCGCCATAAAATCAAGGGTGACAAAATTCATCAGAACAGGATGTTAACAAAATAGTTCAAAATTATGCAGATAATAAATCCATTATTTCTTCGTTATCTTACTGATTAACGAGGGTGATTCGGTTTATTAGAACTACTGATTGAACTGTCCACAAAATGAGGGACTTCTATAATACTACCTATCCAATCAGATCCTTTGATTTCCACTTCCTGTTTGTCAATTCAGGACCACTTAACCAATCAACTGACTGGTCCTTTGGACTTATTGTGGACTAATATCGAGATGGTTGAATTTTAATAGGATGACCAAATTATTTCCTGACTTATCAGCAATGAAGTACCGGACTGAGCGGTGTAAGGGTCATTCTCGATAAAAATATGTGGTTTACAGTCATTTAACATTAGGAGAATAGGATAAATGGTCTTTCCCCCCCATGTACCTTTTTCTGGAACAGCCCTATTTAAATGATACCTTTATTATTATGACTTCATTTACCAGGCACTTTAAGTTCAATTTTAGTTTTCAAAGAATATTTGTCTGATTTCGGTTGAACAGGAATCATCTTCTGCTCTTCACTACCAGAATAGGAACATGATCTGGTTACATGTATACAGTCAATTAACCCTTTGAACCTGACAGGCCGCTTTTGCAGCCTATTGAGGTATATACCCGAGAAGCTGCATTTGCGGCCTCCTCTGGAGGGATCCTCTGCCACTCGTAGATTCCCCAAGGGTTGATCAACATGTTCAGATTATGTATATATCCGACAGGCTTCTGACAAAATTTTAGCGGGGAGCTCAAGGTAAGGTGTTAAAAGACGTGAAAACTCTCGGGTTCAAAGGGTTAACATGGCAGGTGAGTTATTCCATTACCTGTCCAGCACAGTTAACGAAGTATTCACACTGTATAGTTCCGAGGTTAGTCTCCACTCCTGTCACTCTGTACCTTTCTGTGAGCACCCTGTCAACACCACATTTCTCCACAATCTTAACACCTGTGCAAAACAAGAAAAAAGGTTCCATCAATATAAATATTTTCATCTCTAAGATTGACGTACTACGCTGATAGACAGCTTGTGTCACTTAAGTCCCTACTCTCCTTGTTCCCCTGCTGATTCACACCGCATATTTCGCACCTCTTGGTCGTTAGGGGGCGCTTTATCTGGTAATCCAATCACTATGCCATAATAGCTCGGAGATAACCAGATTCCTCATACTAACCACGATTGGCTAACTACTTCACGTGATCGAAATTACGTCACACCCACATTCTCAACAGAGTCATGCCTTCCTGATAGTGAGATCACGACTCTCACGTAAGTGGAAGCCATGTCAAAATTTTGGCAGCGAGACTCTCTCTCTTACATCATCGCTCCAAGGAACTTTCCCGTCTTAACAGTCAACATTCAATTCAAAATCTGAAACACTTGAACGGTGTATTCACATTACCAATGTAGGTAACTTGATCTCCTTATGTACTCATGACGATAAAGCGTGCTCTTATCAGTGGTATTTTAACAAAATTAACAGCGACTGTGTTAATTATTTGAAGAGATAAGTGAACAAATTTTTGCAATCAGTTGACGGACCTTACTAAATATAACAACAATGGAGGAAGTTATCCAAAAATCTATTCACTCTTAACCCAGAAATTAAAATAGTTAGATATGTTTTGCCGTATATTATTATTTTTGCCGTTAATGACATGCGAACGTTTGACAAGGGAGACAACTCGTATTGTTTCGTTTCACAGTTGATTGTGAAGAAATAGTTCAATAGTTTCTCCCGTATTTCCACACAGTTATTATATACATCGGGTAGTTTAGTACTGTTACCAAGAGACTAAACTGTGCAGCCTAACGCCGTCTTTTGATGGAAAAAGTTGGTGACTGACTGAAAGATCACAGAGAGGAAAGGTGGCAGATGTTGGTTGCCATGATCAACAAAGCGAACAGAGACTATTCCGTAAGAGTGATATTCATTAGCCATCGGCGGTTGCCTGTACAGAGCACCCTAACGGTCAAGAGGCACGAAATATGCAGTGCGAATCCGCAGGGGAACAAGGAGAGTAGGGACATAAGTGACACAAGCTGTTTATGAGCATATTGTCGTACCTACCGAAAACACTTTCCAATTGAATTCTAGCACATAAAGCACCAGTTCATAAAATCTACCATAACTCATACAGTGGCTATGCTGGCCTTAGTTTTGAGATCTCCTTTATCAGATCTGTATAAGCTTTAGTGACAGGGAAAAATGGCTCTAATAGATGACTGAGAAAGAAGGACACCCATATCCATAACAGGCCACTGTAAACTCTCTACCCACATGAGATCCTCATCTAAAGGTTATGCAGAAATATTGTGCAAAATGGTTTATATGCATCAACGATAATCTGGTCGAAAATGCATAATGGTGAACAAAGTGCATGAATTTCGCATAACAACAGATGTATGTATATTGACCAGTATGATATACATCTCGAGAGGTAAATCCAGCGTGTTGTGCGATGTTTTTTTTTTGACCGTCTTTGTCTGAGCAAGTGAAAACTGAAGTCTATTATCAATTTATGATACTTGTTTCCTTTGCGAATGCGAGTAACATGGACAGATGAAAATGTTAGGAAATAGATTGAAGTTAATTACCACATGGATTATTATAGAACACTGGAACTGTCGAGTCCGTTATATAGCTCCCGGCAAAGTTTCGCCTGTTGTTCCCCCTTTCTATCGTAGTCCAAGGCGGTTAATTTATACTGGACAGATTGTTGTACCAGGTAAGAAATACAGCTTGAACAGGGCTTAACTCAGCATGCGTGTATGTCGACAATACAGCTTCTTCGGCAGGGCTTAACTCAGCATGCGTCTATGACAACTGGTCTCCAGCCACGCGCAGGAGATACAAGCATTCTGAGAACCCCAACATCTCGCCTTGCGGGGTCATCCGCCGAAGGTGCAGCAGTATTGAAAGCATACATGTAGAGCAAACAATAAGCTCTGGAATAGGTGATGTGGTACAGACAATAAGGTCTGGAATAGATTATCTGGTACGGACAATAACATCAGTCCCATGTGGGATTACTGGTATATAAGTTAATCCCATGTAGGATGGATATGTCAGTGCCGTCGGATTCCTCGTGCATAGGGCAGTCCCGTGTGAGATTACTGCTGGATAGGCCAGTCCTGTGTAGGATTACTGCTGGATGGACCAGTCCTGTGTGTTATTACTGATGGATAGACCAGTCCCCTGTGGGATAACTGCTGAATAGTCCAGTCCCAAGTTGGATTACTGCTGGATAGGCCAG
Source organism: Hanleya hanleyi (assembly GCA_036873755.1). Lineage (NCBI taxonomy): Eukaryota > Metazoa > Mollusca > Polyplacophora > Lepidopleurida > Hanleyidae > Hanleya > Hanleya hanleyi. Next base: position 7,692 of record JAVTVY010043483.1, on the reverse strand, counting down.
TCCTGTTTGGGATTACTGCTTAGCAGATGAGTCTCGTATGGGATTAATGCTGGATAGGACAGTCCCGTGTGGGATTACTGCTGCATAGGCAGTCCAGTGTGGGATTACTGCTGCATACGGCAATCCTGTGTGGGATTACGGCTGGGGAGGCCAGTCCCATGTGGGATTACTGCTGGATAGGCTAAACCTGTGTGGGATTACAGCAGGATAGGTCAGTCCCATGTAGGATTATGGCTGGATAGGTCAGTGCCATGTGGGATTACTGCTGCATATTGCAGTCCAGTGTCATATTACTTCTGGATAGGTCAGTCCCGTGAGAGATTACTGCTGCATAGGCCAGTCCCGTGTGGAATTACTGCTGGATAGGCCAGTCCCATGTGGGATTACTGCTGGATAGGCCAGTCCAGTCTGGGATTACTGCTGGATAGGTCAGTCCCACGTGGCATTACTTCTGGATAGGTCAGTGCCATTTGGGATTACTGCTGGATAGGTCCGTCCTGTGTGAGATTACTCCTGGATAGGCCAGTCCCAAATGGGATTACTGCTGGATAGACCAGTCCGGTCTGGGATTACTGCTGAATAGTTGAGTTCCTTATGGGATTACTGCTGGATAGGTCAGTCCCGTGTGGCATTACTGCTGGATAGAACAGTGCCATTTGGGAATACTGCTGGATAGGTCAGTCTCGTGTGGGATTACTGCCGGAGACTTACCATGTACATGTACACGTATACATGTAGAGGCCTACATGCACAATTTACCTAAACAGAAAACAATCATTTGCCATAATTTGGAGGAACATTAATATTTCTTCTCAAAAATAGCACAGGTACATCCTCTAATCATAAGAAACATGTGTACCAAGTTTCATAATCATCCAATGACAGCTGACAACTGCAACAAACTTCAGTTCAGATGTACATGTGCACTTCAGCTAAACGCAAAACTCTATCATAGGGATGATAACATTGGAGCACCCCCGGGGTAGTACCCCCAGGTGGCATACCCACCCCCCATATTTCTTTTATTTCTTCTAATATTTTTTCTAATTTTTCTAGATTTTTTCTGAATTTGCTAAATCATGCGCAGTTGGCCTTTGCGCACACCCGGAAGTTATGAAAGAGAGAGAGATAATGAAAGTGAGAGAATGAATCAGAAATCCCCTGCCATGCACCACGGATGAGATGTCGATCGTGATAACGTGTTCAACATTTATTCCACAGTATTGATATTCATGCTTTGCAGTTTTGACAGCATTGAAAAAGATTTATTTTGTAAATTGACTTGACGATGATTCATTTTTACGCGAACGATAATGTTCGCCCTTATTTCGTTTTGCGTAACCTCTAGGCGAAATGAACAATCGTTCGCGCAAAATTTGGGGCCTGCCCTGCTGATTCATACTGCCAAATATTCGCCTATTGGCCAATAGGAGGCGCTTTGAACATACAATTACTGAGGACCAATTGTAATCTAATTTCTAAACAGCATTTTGGATATTGTTTACCTCAGTGACCATAATCAAAGAGAGAGTCCTAGATTGGATTTAATGTTGTTAATTTTATGGCTTGGGAGTTTAATAACACATTTGTGTTGTGGTTGAAACCATCTTTAATGATTGTCAAATGTCCCTGGAGGTTGACGGAGTTCAATCGCTATTGGCACCCGGTTGGTGACCTCATGCAGTACAAGGAACGTTTAGCCCATTTCAAACCCAGGCTGTGGATTTAGCAATTCTTAACTTTGTCTGCAGTAGCACATGTCCAGCTGTCAACCAATCAGAGCTAGTAGGAGGCATTCGAGATGAACCAAGTACACTACAGAAAAACAATTGGATAACACAGCTAAGAGAGAGTGAATATAATTCAATGTCGCTTTCAACACTATTTCACTCATATCATGACGTTTGGTTCCTATTCCTTCACACCCGGAAACCACATGGGTAGGGTCCTATTCCTTTTAACACCCGGGACCCCACTGGTGGGGTCCTATTCTTTTTCACACCTGGGAACCCCACGGGTGCCCAAGTTAGTCACCTCTTACGACAAGCTCTTCGAGGGGCTGGTCAGTCCACAGATAATGTGCCTCCTGCTGTCAATAGGTGAATCAGTAGGGGAACAAGGAGAGTGAGGGACGCACATGTAGTATGAGCATACAACCTCACAAACTGACATCAATTAAGATGGAAAAAGACTTTTTCAAGCTCCCACCCATATGACATGATAAACCTAAATTATATACAACTGGGTAGACAATAAGGTCTGACATATAGAAACATGAGGCACCAGCGGTGCTACAACTCCTCAGCCCCTTAAGAGTCTAGACCAACATGTTTTTATGGGTGTAGAAGTTTGGATAAATAGCAGTGAGTTATGGCATGCGAAAAGCAAACCCAAGCCACAACAGATGAATGGATGGATACACTGACACACGGACGGACAGTCGGAATCCAGTATACCCTCAACTATGTACAGGGGTATAAAAAGTTACCAGGTATCCACATATCTACAGGGGGGGGAAAAACATGTACAGTTGTGATCTTATTGCCCTGGCCTGAAACTAAGTGTCGGACGGGTCTTTTGTCCATTTGTCCTCTGTTTATCTGTTGCCCCGTATCCTGTCAAGCAGTTGATATTAATGTGAAACAAACAATAATTTTTAAAAAATATTCACAATATTATTTACAATTCAACCCCTGTTTTATATATTTTTAAGAAAGAAAAAAAAAATTTTAAATGTTACACATGGCCCATAGGATGAAAGAAATAACTACAACCGGCTAGAGTTACTGAGCTGTATCACGATGGGATGGGATTTTCGGCTAAATATCGGAGCCAGTTCATCTCAGAGAAGTGAAATTCCCCACAGTATCTCTAGTATGTAATTTGTGCATTTTTATTCTGAAATTTGAAGGAAATCTATTCAGAATCAAAACAAACCTCCAATTCCTCACATGTTATTTTCATAGTGCCTAGTCACAATGTTACAACATTGCAAGCCCAACGTCATTGTGCTTTGAAAAAAAAAAAAAAACCCCACGTGAGGTATTGGAGATTTTCTTTGATCCTGAACAGATTTCCTTCAAATTTCAGAATAAAAATGCACAAATTACATACAGATACTGTGGAGAATTTCACTTCTCTAAGAAAAACTGGCTCCGATAGCCGAAAATCACATCCCATCATAATGTGAGATAGAAACTCCCCTGACGAATCTCCGTTGGTAATGCATTAGCGTCAGTGCAACAACAACAACAACAACAACGATGATTTATTGGGTTGGCCATACCTTTCGCTATCTTCCATGAAGTATATTTTAGAGGACTTGTTATGCGAGACACCGCTTGTACTGGCCGACAACCACAGTTCATTTTACAACTGAAAACTCAACTCCATCATCGGACGTGTTGGCAGGAAGCACAAACACATGGGCACTACTTTCGTTTTTGACAGAATCTCACAGGTTCCTACAATTCTGTTACAAGACAAAGTACAAGTTGCCCTTTTCCGATAAAACAGGCGTTTATTATCGTTTAAATCCATTCTGAGAACTTTTAGACGAAATAAGTCGATTTTCACAGTTTTAATGTCAGACTATTTTTTTCTCAACAGCGTAGGGATACGACAATTAGTCTGGCAATACCGTACTACTGAATATGCAGAGGAATATAGACTTCTAGACCAAACCAATGACCAGTCATTCACTACACTGAACCAATGGCTGAAATACAACTTTACTATGGAGCTCTTGATTGGCTAGAAGCTAGTAAGAGTATGTAAATCAGTATAAAAGTAGGGCTAATGTATGCATACTTGTAGATCCGTTTTAGGAGACTGGAAAATGGTAGAAAAATAAAAAAAATTGTAAAAAAAATAATTAACGACCGGTTAGACCTGAAAGTCTCAAAAGCACAAGTAAAAAATAAAAGGATCATAACCTGTAAGTTTCATGAACTTCCCAGAAATAGTTATCGAGATACGGCTCGGACAGACGGACAGACACATCCCCAGGGCCACAACAATACTCCTGAGCCCGTAGGGCTGAGGAGTAAAAATGGTTCACAATAAGGTCAGAAAGTGACAGGATATATCAACGCACAACTAGGCTACAGTGGAGATGTCCAGCATCTGGCAGTCTGGATAATTTTAATTGTTATTCCTGCCCCAAACTGTAATATGGGAAAATTCAGAACATGATAAACTACCTTTGAGTTTGGCCAGTCGAGCGAATGTGTTTACGACATCGGTAGGGGAGATAATTCCATCAGCAGGAATCCACTGTGCTCCCTAGAAAAATATTATTACATACATACAGTTTGTCCATTTTAATTAGTCATCTACTTCGTAGCTTGCAAACAAATTGGCATTTGGCTCTGCATAAGTTTTCTTCTCTGCGCATGTATAACACACTACAATCTACAAAGTGACTACTTTTTCTCTGTGATATTTGAAATATATCACGTTCAAAAAAACTTTTTCATTCTCTCCATATAATACTCCATAACAGTTGTTTCCTGTGTTCCCATGGACAAATGTCAACGAGGGTGTATGAAGTAGTAATAGGCAATCAGTGGATGTGTTGACTAGTCTCACTGCCAATGTTAAAACTGACACACCTTTCTGATTGCATAGAACAATACAATTCAGCCCTGCTACATGAAACAAGCAGGAGTCTTGGGGAAAGGGGGGGGGGGGGGGGCTGAACTTTTTGAGACAGGTATGTTATAAGTCATATCTAACATGGCACCATTCCAGCATTTAACATGGCTGATATAAGAGTTCAGCCCCTCCCCTGCTCAATTTTAAATGGAGAAAATTAAAAGGTTCTTTAAAGAATGATATATTATCAAAATAACGGAGTAATGGTAGTAATTTTGTAGATTTCTGTTTGTTTGTAATATACACCCTTGCAACAAAAAAAATTATTTTGATTGATATTTTTACAAGCTCCAAAGTAGACAACTAATTAAAATGGATAAACTTTAGAGCTACATGTACTGTCCCTAGGCTAAACTGGAATGGAAATGTATGCAGAGGCATCTATATAAAATTTAAGAGAAATTAAAGTGGAAATAAATAGACACTGTTGCAAGAATATTAATTTACATGTAAAGTAACCAGTGCCTTGTCTATTGCATTAAACTCTCTCTTCGACTATAAAGCAGTCAATTCTAGGATATTACAATTTCATCAGCAACTATATCCATGTAAATTTATAATACATTAATAGCACAGTACAACCACTGGGATTTTAGGATGATTTTCACATGTTAAATCATTTATTCTCCTGTCAAAAGTCCAATTTATGAATTATTTTCCATGAGAACTTGGAAAAAAAGTCAAGTTTGTTGGAAATGTATTAACTAATGTGTATTAAATGTGTGAAATGTATTAACTTGTACCTCAATATCATTGTGACGTATCAAGGGACATAACGACTTCGCCTCTTCTGCTGAGATGATATGACACTCCAGTCCCAAAGAAGTTCTGTGTAAACAACATCAGAAATTAGCATTTCAATAAATGTTCTTTTAGTCATTACTTATCAAACATTACCATAACATTCAGGGATGAGATCTCTACAGGTATGGTCATGGCAAACTTTCTAAATTTCTTTGATACATGTAATAGCTGAAAGTAGCTCTCCTACACACATGACACACTGTCCTCTTCTGTTTATAAACCAAATAGTCAATTTGTCAATCGGGTTTTCCCCCCAATATAATATTGGAACAAATAATTCACTCCAAGCAAGATGCGTGACTTATTTCCCTTGTACATTTCTGGGCAGTGAAATTTCATTTCTGTCGAAACTTCAACATGAAAGAATATTTCCAACTACTGAAAGTGCCAAAGTATTCATTGAGATAAACAATTACAATCTTTTCTTTGAATAGTATCACAAGTTTAAAATATTCCTCCGTAGACATAGTAAAGCATAGGCAGAAATGAATTTCTACTTCAGAAACCTAAATTTAAAATCCCCCCCACCCCAAAAAAAAGATTCTTCGCATCTCACTAAGACTAATCTCCATCAGAAATGTGTAATTAGTTAAAATGTAAAATCGTTAGTAGCGAACCTTGATCAAATTTGTTGTACCTGTTCAACGAATCAAGAGGAAAACAAGAGAAGGCTGCTGATTAAAACATCTGTGCCTCACTCTTGAGAGATGGATTTTTAACTTTGAGACTCAAACAGTCTGTAAATAATTACATTATAGCTTATCATCTGAAAATGGGACGAGCTGAATCTTGGAATTATTTTATTTTATTTTTTTTTACAAATTTCAGTCATAGCAATATGGTAATTACATATATCTATTAACTATTCAGACAATAATGTCATTAAATTAAATCAACGTCAAATGTTTTGACAAAATTCTTTCTACTGAATTTGATCAACCAATACAATCAATGGAAATAAAAGATAATCAATCTGCAGGCAATTGCAGGATTTTAAAGCCATTTTGTCAACTTCCTGATCTAATAAATTTGGTCATCTAATTTCACTGATTAAAATGATTTTGCTTGACCCATTTTACATATACTTTTAACATGGACATCCCATCATGAATGTCTAACAAGCGTTCTGAGAACCCCAACATCTCGCCTTGCGGGGTCATCCGCCAAAGGTGCAGCAGTATTGAAAGCATACATGTAGAGCAAACAATAAGGTCTGGAATAAGTGATGCGGTACAGACAATAATGTCTGGAATAGATTATCTGGTACAGACAATAACATCAGTCCCATGTGGGATTACTGGCAAAAGTTAATCCCATGTAGGATGGATAAGGTCAGTGCAGTCGGATTACTGGTACATAGGGCATTCCAGTGTGAGATTACTGCTGGGTGGACCAGTCCCATGTTATTACTGATGGATAGTCCTCTGTGGGATTACTGCTGGATAGTCCAGTCCCAAGTGGGATTACTACCATCACCATCATGGTATGGATGGTAGTGATGGTATGGATATGGTAGTGATGGTATGGATGGTAGTGATGGTATGGATGGTAGTGATGGTATGGATGGTAGTGATGGTATGGATGGTAGTGATGGTATGGATGTGATGGTATGGATGGTAGTGATGGTATGGATGGTAGTGATGGTATGGATGGTAGTGATGGTATAGATGGTAGTGATGGTATGGATGGTAGTGATGGCATGGATAGTAGTGATGGTAGGAATGGTAGTGATGGTATGGATGGTAGTGATGGTATGGATGGTAGTGATGGTATGGATGGTAGTGATGGTAGGAATGGTAGTTATGGTATGGATGGCAGTGATGGCATGGATGGTAGTGATGGTATGGATGGTAGTGATGGTATGGATGGTAGTGATATACGATTGCAGTGACGGCAGTGACGGCATGGACGGCAGCTGGTACGGATAGCAGTGACGGCATGGATAGTAGTGATGGTAGAAATGGTAGTGATGGTATGGATGGTAGTGATGGTATGGATGTGATGGCATGGATGGTAGTGATGGTATGGATGGTAGTGATGGTATGGATGGTAGTGATGGTATGGATGGTAGTGATGGCATGGATGGCAGTGATGGTAGTGATGGTATGGGTGGTAGTGATGGTATGGATGGTAGTGATGGTATGGATGATAGGAATGGTAGTGATGGTATGGATGGTAGTGATGGTATGGATGGTAGTGAAGGTAGGAATGGTATGGATGGTAGTGATGGTA